>BEXV01000440.1:162545-177834 GCA_003118195.1 Hemicentrotus pulcherrimus
CCCCCCCCCCCCCACCCCAATTCCCACATGTACTTTCTGCTATTGCCTCTTGCGATTAAACATGTTAAACTTTGTAGCAATATATTTATAGATTTGGAAAGAAAGCAGTGGCAAATAAGCATATATGGCCATTGGTAACTACCCCTTCACCCCTCCCCTTTCTGAAATCGTCTCTTGCAATGATACGTGTAATGCTTTGAAGCAGCGTGTTTTGTTTTAGGTGTTTCATTGCTTCATTTGTAAACAAGGCTTTTAGGTGCAAGCAGACATGTGATGTTATCTACCGGTACATGACTATGAAATAGATTTTTGTTGATTTATTGATTCTGCATTCTTTGTATTTATACATGTATGTGATGTACAGTCTGCACAATAATATTAAGTATTTAAGCTTTAGATGCATACACAACATGCTCATGTTCAGAATGTACAATGTATACCTACCAGTACTGTTAAACCAAACACAGATAATGAGATAATAAATTTTTAGATCAAGTTTTTTAAAGCTTGCATGCCACAATGACAATGACTGCTCCCTTGATCAATGAAAGGGACCGTAGATGTGAGATCCAGGTTGATAATTAATGAAAAGAAACCTCTGGGTATACAATTGTATTACCGGTATGCATTTTGACTTTTGAGGGTAAGGATTAGCTGTGGGTTTGGGTAGATACATGTATAATGTACTCTGATTGTGACAAAATGTTAAAATGCACAAGTCGCCGCACCAAACACCATTTTAGCACTAAATATTACCCAAGTAGCAAACTTGCACATACATGTATGGCTGAGTAGTGTGATGGCATGCATGTACATCTATCATCGATTCACTTTGCTCTTACACGTATGTGTAGCTCTAAAATTTCATATAGTTTAACTAAAACATTACACCCTCTTTTACTAGACTCATTGTGTGATTATTGACACGCCCTGTACTTTTTTTTATAGCAGCTGCCCCCATTTCCTGTGATACCTCTGAGTCTATTCAAATCAATTTGAATTCAATACTACATGACACATGTATATTAAGGTCACTTTATATATCCTTTAGTGTGTATGTAATTATATCGTGAATACAACATTTTTCTTTACACACCCTGTACAATATAGGGATTTCTTTGAATGAAACTCTTGTGGAGACAACAATCAAAACTACATGTAAAGATTCTGCTTCTGAGCTATAATATATTTCTATGGGATAGCAATTTTTCATATATACTATTTTTGGAAAATCACTATGATATCTGAAATATGGGTGGAAATTAGGCAACATTTAGAGAAGATACATTTACATTTATGTTTGCTTTATACTTTGATTATTTTTAAGATTTTACATGAAGTCATACATGTAACTACTAGTTTTTAATTACATTTTTAAATTGATTAGTTTTGTCATAAAATCAAAGCTGAGCCTGTGAACTAGACTAGCTTCTCTGCCATTGCACCTGCTCCTTCTTCCTGGCTTGGTTGGTAACCATGGCAACAATGCCTGTAGTACCAGGATTGATGAAGAGATATATGGGTTGCAAATTAATTTAACGTTTATGTACTAAAATGGAGGTATTGCAATGTTATCGAGAGCAAACCGGTATTCAATAACTTCAGTTTGGGATCAGTTCCATCTCAAAGATGTTTTAAGGGGATAAGTAGTGATCAGTTCGGACTCAGATGTAGCAATATTTGTTATCAATATTCTTAGTGTCATCAAAACCTACATGTAGATGATTAAATTGGTAAGTTTATATGTTGTACATCTAAATTTAGAGTAGGTGTGCAGGTACATGTACTTGTAGGTCTATATGTACAAATGTAAACTCATTTTTATTCATTTATTTATTCGTTTTATTTGAACAGCGTAACTCTCTCAGTACTAAAACTGTTTTCCTGAGAGGCCCTGTACAAATTATAGAATACAAATATAGAGGAAACTGAACAAAGTTTAAATTATACATATCATATCATGATACGATATCCTTCAGATTTGTTAATATGTGTCATGATCGTCGTAGAATGTCTTAGAATTGGTATTGTTTATATAGAGATTACATTCACCCAAAACCATCATGCAATCTTATGTTCTGTGTCATTGTATATACCGGTACTTTATTTGTACATGTATATACCGGTATTTGTCTTGAAAATATTTGAATTTGTTGTATTTTAATAAACATGTATTTCGTATACAATACCATCTCATTCAGAGTTATTTTGCTGCAATATTGTTGCAATAAATTGCTAACTATTGCTAACTATTGCCATGCTCTATAGCATCCAATACCTTTTTGCTCATTTGAATTGTTTGTGTTGTTTTTGAGATACTTGTAATTGCATTTCGCATTCAATTGTATTCATATCATGGCCCCTTTGTAAACCAGCCTAGTTGCTGGATTATGCCATGTTTTAGAAACTAAACAAATAAATCAATCAAATCAATCCAAATTCTCTAGTCATTGCCAACACTATAATATTTCCTTCGCAACCATACAGCTGAAGAAAGACTGGATAAATTACACAAGCAGCTAGCTGATGCAGATGATCAAATCAGATTGGTGAACGACAGGTTGCGAGAAGCAGAGCGAAGGATGGAGAAAAAACCTGTAAGATAATACACAAGCTTTGTGATCTCAACAATAAGAAAGTGGTCATATTTTCATGCGTTACAATTACCCACTTTTCAATTTTTGTAAGGATAAAGAAATGTTATGGAAAAGGTGTAACTTATCATTGTTGACAGTGTCGATCATGTATAGATCTAAGCGAAAAGGGTTCTTAAGATGTCATGAAATTGAAAGACAGGTGAAACATTTCAAATGTTAGATGCCATTTTTTTCCTAGAATCCTCTTCTTTTTATTTTTACTCAGGGGAGGCTTGGTTGAGGGGGAAAAAAAACTTCTTTTTTTTAGTGCTCACTCTCACCCATGCTTTTACTTTGATATGAATCATATTTTTTGTTTTACAAAGCTTCACTGAAATAAAAAATTTTCATTTAAAATGGGAGTTTTAACCAAAAAAGCCTCTATTCCTTCCAGCCTCTCGAAGAAGAGGAGCGCCATCGCCTGGAGGGGTTGCTAGGTGAGCATCTGCGCTCGGTGACGGGGCTCAAGGATCGCATCACTCAACTGGAGGATGGCATGGCGACCACTCTGGATATCATCGAGGCTAAGGATAGAGAGATGGCTGATCTCAAAAGACAGCTGGCTCTGATGGAGGAGGGCGACCCAAGGCATGTAAGTCGTTGTGATGGAAAAAATTGAGAGACTTCCATTCATTTTCCACTTCATATAGAGTAAAAATGTGAGTGATTATGATCTATAAATGGACATGTATATACACAGGCTATGTTACAGGTGGAAAATGTTTTAGTCCAGTGGATAAGTCTCCGAACTGTGAACCACAAGGTACGGGTGTTTGAATCCCTGCTTCACACTTACGTCCTTTGGCAAGACTTTATCTACATTTGCCAAACTCCACCCAGGTGAGGTAAATGGGTACCTGGTAGGCTTATTCATTGAAATGCACTGTGTGGTGATAACAGCCAGCAAAGCTAAAGCACTTTGGAAACGCGTAGGGACGTTGTATTATGATGTGTTATGTGCTTTATAAGAACGGATTACTTATATCATTATTGTTCTTTTCCCAGGCTGAACTGCACGCCCAGCTGGCTGACAGGGAACTCCAGGCCGCTCAGGTAGCCAGGAATTACGCCAATCTCCAGCATGATCTAGATAACACCCTGGGTAGACTCACTGCAGAGATGGATAGGGTGAAAAGTGTAGAACAACAACTAGCAGATGGTGAGGTTTAATTCCTTCACTAATGTAACCATTAATATACGGTCAAACCCTCTTTAGTGACCACCTGTCTACAAAGACCTTGTGTCTACAAAGACCACATTTTTTGTTTCCCTTGAAAATGGTTCCTCATTGAAACATGTACTAAAGGAACCTGTCTACAAAGACCACCTGTCTGCAAAGGCCACTTTTTGTGTTTCCCTTGGGCAGTCGCTATAGACAGGTTTGACTGTACATTATTCATTCATTTATTTGTTCATTTATTCATGGTATAGACAAATCTTGATTAGCAACCATCGGCTGAATTGTTCACATACAAATTTTAAAAATATGAAGAATACAAATGGTAAAATTATACAAACAATCTATGATAATCAGGGTGCATAGACCAGTGTGGTTTAAATAATTCATGTATGTCATTCATGTGTGCATTCATTAATTCATGTTATTTATCAATCTATTTGTTTACCATTTCATAAACACATTCATTTATTCAGTCAATTGTTATTTCATACAGTGAATGTGCATATGTGGGTACATGCATGTTAAATTGTATGTTATTCATCCTAATGTGTGTACATTTATTCATCCATTTAAATAATTCATGAATGAATTTATTGTATAATCATTATTTATTGACATCATTTTACTACAAATGAGTGCAACCACCCAAAGGTCATTGATATTAAATTCACTGAAAATGATGAACAAGAATATAGTGAGCAACAAGGAAGCTCCTGAGCTCATGAATACTCTAAAATATCTCTGGTAAAAACATTATTACTCATGGAAATCAAAATTTTCATTTTTAGGACAAGTCGATCTGAACGACGAGCTTCGTAACGAGCTGCAGAGCATTGTGGGAGGTCTGACCAATTACTTGAACCAGGTCAAAGGTCAGGTCGTGGAGCAGCAGAAGGAGAATGCCCGGCTCCAGCAGGAGAGAGAGGAGCTCTTAGGGAGACTGAAGGAGGCAGAGAGGAGGAGAAAAGAGGAGGGACAGAAAAAGGTGGATGCTCTGGAAAAGGTAGGTTCTCTTATCATATTTTTACCTCTCTGAAGTGCCGTCGGGTGAGGTCTTGTCAACATTAAATGATTATTAGGCCATATGGATAGTAGACGAAATGAGCATTAGACCAAATGGGTAGTAGACTTATTGGAGATTAGACCAAATGACTATTAGCCCAAACGGTCATTAGACCAAATGATAAGTAGACACAATGACTATTAGACCATGTGGATAGTGGACAGGCTGGGTGTAGACCATGTGGGAATAGACCAATTGGCTATTAGACAAACTGGTTGAAGACCTAACAGCAATAAACCATCTACATGTATCTATCTCGTCTTGTGCCACGCTGCAAGGTGGGAACTTAAACATTGCCAGTGGATGTACTACATGTACACTTCTAGAAATGTATACATGTATATGCATTTTTTTTTTGGGGGGGGGGTGAGTTAGTACCTGTCTATGACTACATCTTTACTTAACATTTCAATTCGTGCTTATTCTAAATTGTTATATCTCCATATATCATTTCTTTATCCTTTCATTACATCAGTAACAAGATTTTAAGAACATTACAAAAATTCATATGGATATGCCCTCTAGTTATGACAGTCTCTTGGTGTTTGTCTAGTTTTCATATTTAAATCTTCTTTTCAAGATTCATATGAGATTGAAGTTACATCACCAAACATTATAGTCACATTTTTCAGAGAGTATACAGCTGTAAAAAAACTGCATATGGTATGATATATTTTTAGAAATAATGACAATATATCCCACTTTAGTATGAGTTTTTGAATTATGTCATTTATATACAATGGTTGTGTTATGGTTCATCCAATCCCAACCAATTGATTATTAATTTACTTGTGATCGCTTCGGTTTATTTGAAAACAAATCTTTGTTGATTCTTCACCTGATGCCCTCAAGCTGGCGCTGTGGTGGTCCCAGATGGTAGGCATTTTGTCTTTTAGGTTGACATCTATTTGAAGTACCGTAAATCTCCGTGTATAAGACGCACCCCGACTTTTGAATTTTCCCGACGGTAAAAAAAGTGCGTCTTATACACGTAGATTTACGGTACGTTCTTTTCAGATTTATTTCCCCGACTTTAAAGTGTCTTGGACGTTTACCTCATATCTCACACATTGTCTGTGCTGGTTAAATTCACAAGCACCAATCTTTGGGTTTATCTTTGGGAACACTGCTTACCTATATCTAGACCAACATTCATGTTCCACTTCAAGATTTGCAGTTGGTGTTAAGTGCTTGCAGAAGTGTGTTTGTGCCATGGAAAGACCTGATTGTACTGTTTGTCCAAAAGAAGAAGAAAAACATGAAAACTAGGTTTTTGTTGTTGGAGGCAAGCAAACTGCTCAAGACTCTTCTGAGTCTCCTTCTCCAACAGGTCTAATTGATGATACAATATACCATATTGATCCAACATTTTCAGTGGTGCTTTTCCTCAAAGAAATACCTGTAGGATCATGGCTTGGATTCCAATTGAAATTTTTTGGATGTAGGGATAAAGTTAGGTTTGGTGTTAGATGTGGTGTTTGTGCTTGGTCCGGATTGAAGCAACGAATTGTATTGGTGTAAAAATGGTTCATACGATAAACACATTGTAAAATACTAATAGTTTTGAAGATTTCACAGATACTGCATTAAAGACACATAGAAGTGTGCTCTCATGGGGAATTTGACACCGTTCGAGTGTTTACTTGGTAATGGGTGTTGTCAATCACCAGGATCAGCCTTCAGTGTTATGACCAACAGGCTTTATGTAATGCTCTGTCTTTTCCCCGTATGGTAAAGTCCTTATCTGACATTTGCATCACCTGAAGACTTCAAGAAATGGGCTAGTTTGCTGTGTGCAGACTTGTACATGTACATGTTCACCCATTAATAGTATTTCCACCAAGTTTGGTGTAAGGGAGTTACGACCTTCTGCGCGTGAAGACTGGCGACCCACTCCCTATAAAGTACTGAATGTTGTAAATACCCCCATCTCTTCACAGAAACTGCGAGATGCAGAAGACGCTAAACTGGACATAGAGGCTGAGAACCTGGCTCTGAAGGAATCGCAGAGAGGGATGAACCAACCAGACCCTGAGAAAGATGCAAGGCTGAAAGCTGCCATAGAAGAGGCAGGTAAACTGAAGAATGCCCTGAGGAGACAGCAGAGGGAGGCCGAGGTAAGAAAAGGTTGCCATGGTGATTGTAACGGTGATGATGGTTATGATTGGGAGGAGGAGTCGTAGTAATAGTAGTAGGAGGAGGGTGGTGGCGTAGTGATGACAGAGTCAATGACAGTTTTGATGATGATGATACTACATGTATTAATTTTGGTGGTTTAGGAAACGAAAATGCTCTGTATTGGTAATGAAAATCATTCTGATTGCGGAATGATGTAAAGAGATAAAAGACACATACATGTATTTTATTTGAACAGAGGTGAGAGTTTTAATATGGTGGTGGTAAGTATGATTATAATGTTAACGATTCAGTCTGTGCATACATGTAGCTAAGTGTTTGGCTTTTGATAAAATCTTTAATCTGCCACCAATCAACCCATTTGACATTGTTTTTATAAAGGCTGACAAGGAGGAATTAGAGCAGGAGTTAGAAGCAAGGCGCAATGAGCTGGAGAGGGCAGCAGACCAGGCAAGACAAGCCAAGGGTAACCAAGCAGAGGCTCGGGATACACACATTGCCAAACAGCTAGCTGATGCACAGGTACAGTTGGTAATCAAAAACTTACAGTGCGATATGATGATTGATGATTGTTATACCTGACTGCTAAGAAAGCATGTGTATGTTTGTAAGTAAGCAAACTGAGGACTGACTGCTTTAAAAACCTGGGACCTCCCAGTTACGAGCCCACTGCTCTACCACTGAGCTATCACGCCTCTTTTATAAAGATATTCTTCAATTAGGAATGACCTGGTGGTATTGTTGCTGTCAGGTTATAAGTAAGAAACCGGATCAGTCCCATAACCCTTTTATTTGCAAATATACCTGAAACATCCTACATGTATATTTTTGTTTATTCAAATCTAGAATATTCAAATGGTCGTAACAAAAAAGGAATGACATATTTTCTTTCTACTTGGTCCATTCTTTCAGTCATTCAATATCTTAACTGGTAAACTGGACATTTTTTGGTGATTATTGCTTCACTTGAAGCCTAAGGGTCACTCTGTTAATGATCATGCCGATAAGGGTGTTCCATCCCACAAGTGGTGGTACAAATAGGTATCACATTTGCATCTCATTTCTACAATGTTTATGATGCATGAGCTAGCTATAAATGACTTCAATTTGAACTTGTTTGTAACAGAAGGCCAACCAAGCGCTAAAGAACCGTCTCCGCGACCAGCAAGCGCAGTATGACGACCTCCTCAACTCCTCCCTCCACCCCGAAGATGTAGCTCAGCGTATCAACCACGCCGGTGATGCCATGGCAAAGGGGCGGGATGAGGATGAGAGCGTGGTAGGACCTCAGGGAGAGGGCGATATAGTAGGGGAATCTCTGGCAGGGCTGCAGGGTCAGGTGGCGGGGAGGATGAGGCAGGTGCAGCAGGAGGCTGAAAGGGCCAAACGATACCAGCAAAAGGTAGAATTCTTCTATACATTTCCGGGATTATTATGTTTATTTGATTGTTTTACCTGACTGCTTGTAAGTACATGTAAGCAACCTGGGGACTGACAGCTTTAAGTCCTCTCCAAGGGACTATGAGGATTAACCCCTTTACCAAATGGGCACTAGAGCATCGACTTGGTTTCGAACCATGAGACCACTCCTCTCACTGCTGAGCCATCGCGCCTCCTCTTATTATAGGGAATATCAAACCTCTGTAAGATATTGGGTTGTGTTAGAGCAGAAATAGTGAGGAACAGATTGAGGAAGATCGGGATGAATTAGCTAGGAGCAAATTAAGTTTTGAATATTTTAAGTAAACTAAGGTCACTAAATGTGTTGAATGATTTCAGTATAGGTTAAATACAAAAACAGAATATAATCGCTCTATTCATTTTGAGGAAGGTGACAATTTTTTTTAAATGCTTAAGGCCTTGTTCATATATAACACTGAAAACTACTTACGGTAACGGGAGAAGAAAAAAATGCTGCAAAATAGTATAAGATATAGTATAGTGTGAAATGAGTATGCAGAAATAAAATATATTTTGCTGCAGCAGCTTTTTTGTAGGCATTTTACCTTGCCTATTGATGTTGTGGTCTTTTTCTCAACAGGCGGAGGGTGAAGCCAAGTCTCTGAGACATCAGCTTGAGCAGATGCAAGCAAGGTTGAGAGACATTGCAGCAAGAGACCAGGACCAAACCAAGGTTAGAACATTAGGCTTATGTTTGGTGTGGTATGTACATGCTGTTGTAACATGAAATTAAGGGCAAGTTAAACAAATTAGCCAGTACCTAAGTAAGATAATAATGCTGATTGAGAGATAAAGCCGCGTGCAGACATGAAGTGAGAAAACCACAGCGTTTTTTAAATAAATAATTTGTTTCAGGATGACGTTAAATGTAATCGCTTTACATTATTGTATGGATAGAGCTCTGTGAAATTTTAACAAAACCTTTGCTTTGCTCAGTTGCCATTCATTAACTCGAAGAAGGAAAACCGCAGTGATTTTATTGCTGCTGTTTATCTGAACATGCCTTTAGAGAGAGGAGACAGAGAAAGAGAAAGGGGTAGTAGAGGAGAGGAGAGGATGATAGATGGTTTATTGTGTGTGCCAATTTGTCTTATCTAAGCGATTTTTGTGTTTGAGGGGAAGGATGCATGAAAGGTGTGTGTGTGTGTGTGAGAGAGAGAGGGAAAGAGAGAGAGAGGGAAAGAGAGAGAGAGAGGGAGGGGTTAACTAGAATGAGAGGATGATAAATGGTATGTTATCTACAGTATGCTAATTTGTGTTTCAGGGTAAGGATGCTGATTGGGAGGATGACGAGGAGGAGATGGAGAGGATGAGGGATGAGGTTGGGAGATTGAGACAACAGCTCCAACAAGCCAAGAACCAGCAGGTGATTATACAATGCTCTATTTCATTTCAGATTGTAATACTTACTTTCTAACGGCGAAACAAAAATCATTTGTGAATGATTATGAGACATCTTCTAAGATCTAGACAAACTTGCTCATTGAAACATACCACTTTTAAAACATTCCTGCACATTCAAAGGCCCCTTTTGTGGCAATAAGATTCATGTACAAGAAGAAGAAATAATCTATTTTATAAATAACATTTTATGATGTGGACTAGTAACAGCTTGTGATGCAGTTGCAAACAATGTTGCCAGAGTCCCTCAAAGTCAAATGATAGCTTAATTAAAGCTAATCTTTACTTCTGATAATGTCTCCTTATAAAAATATACACATCCCATGTAGCATCTTTCATGGCCTAAAATAAGAATTTGAAAGTGTATTGCACTTTTCAGTAATCGCATATTCATTTCATTTTGTAAAGGTATGAGTCACTTATAACCCAGTCAATATGATTCAAAACATTGTTTGAGTAATAGTTTTATGTATTTTCTGCAATATTTCATTCTTATTCCCAGCCCCCACCCAGACCCCCTCCTCAGCCCCCTGCTGTAATGACCCAGATAGACTCTAGGAGTGCACCCCCTGGGATCGACCCCAGGGTCAGGGACCAGATGCAGAGGTTGCAGGGGGATGTGGCCAATTTGAGGAACCAGCTCCAAAACAAGGACAGAATGGCTGCACAGCAGGTATACATGTATAACACTACAATACCTCAGAGTTTCATTGAACAGTGCTCCGTTTTTATCAAGACTTGGCTTTTGTTTGTTTCCTAACCATTTATATGTTCTTCTTATTTGTATTGCATGCTTTGTTTTTTTAAAATTTAAATGGTTGCATGAATTGGATTGAACTGAACTGAACTGAACATTCTGCAGTGTTTCACAGTTATTCTGCTCTGGCACTCTTCTTGTACCGATCAAATATTGATTTAAACAGAACCCAACACGATAATCATAACATATATTTATGTATAAATAATCATAGGATTGTTAAAGAAAAAATGCAATTGCTGAGTATTAAGCAAATAAACAAGTCATTCCATGAAAAAGACAGGACTATGCCAGGACATGTTTGCCAGCTACTTGCAATGTTGTCCCATGTGTACATATCTATGTTGGCTATTTTCACAGTTTTTGTTTCTTTATTAACATTTTGCTGTGATAACTTTAAAGGAAACCTCACCCTGCAAAATAACTGAGATATGCATTATATTCTTGCCTGTTAATCTACAAGATTCCCCAACAAGTGTATGAAAGAGGCATGAAGCAAGAATGATGGACAGTGTATCAGCACAACATGGGCATCCCTATTTTCTTGATAACGTAATGTACTATGCAAAGTCATTTATCAAGTAAATTAATTCAAATTTATGGATGGTTCCGTTCCAGATGTGTGTTGGTGAAATGTTTTGTTCACCTGCTACTATCCTTTGTGCTACAATTGCCAGAACGCAAATCACATTGTATTATTTTAATATTGTGGAAAGCTTGCAGATGCTGAGAATGACATCATCCAGCTCCAGGCGGAGCTCCGTAAGAGGGAGCAGGAGGCTAGGGCGGGAGAACGGAGCAAGAAGAAAGCTCAGGAGAGAGAAGCAAGAGAGGCAGAGCTGAGACACGCTTCAGCTCTGGCACAGGTTAGTCCTTATTTAATAAAGAACCATGTCATCATGACAGCTATCACTTCTGCCGGCAACCTGCCCCCAAGACAAACTCATCTGCCCAATTTACAACTATGCCCTTAGAAATGACCCTCTTGACCACCACACATTACCTGAGGAGTAAGGGGTTAGTGGTTTCAGTTGGCGGTTTCAGTGTCTTTGGAGTAATCATCTAAGTTAATGTGCTTAGAGGGTAGTTGGTAGGGGTAGGGTGGGGTGATAGTGACTCGTGGGATAGTGTAAAATCTTCATAAGTTTGGTTCAGTTACTCCCAGAACCAAAGTCTAACTCGTGTCTTTTCATGATACCAGTAAGCTTGGAAGTAGTACTCATCATCTCTTATATTGTTCTATCTGTAGGCCGAGATTGAGGGAGGGCATCTAGCCCAGAGAGCTATCAATGAACTCGCCAAGGCTCAGGAAGAGATTGACGGCCTGGAGGAAGTTCTTGCCAACAGAGAAAGGGAGCTGGAGGAAACATTACACCATGGAGAGACTGCTTCACACGCCATTGGTAAGACATGGAAGATTTCTAGTGGGAAATGTACTTTCTAGTCTGAAATGTACTTTCTAGTCTGAAATGTACTTTCTAGTCTTAAATGTACTTTCTTGTCTGAAATGTACTTTCTAGTCTGAAATGTACTTTCTTGTTGGAAATGTACTTTCTAGTCTGAAATGTACTTTCTTGTTGGAAATGTACTTTCTAGTCTGAAATGTACTTTCTTGTTGGAAATGTACTTTCTAGTCTGAAATGTACTTTCTTGTTGGAAATGTACTTTCTAGTCTGAAATGTACTTTCTTGTTGGAAATGTACTTTCTAGTCTGAAATGTACTTTCTTGTTGGAAATGTACTTTCTAGTCTGAAATGTACTTTCTTGTTGGAAATGTACTTTCTAGTCTGAAATGTACTTTCTTGTTGGAAATGTACTTTCAGATCATTAGGATATTCACAATTGAAGAGTTAAATCCTCCTCTACCACACTCATCCAAAACCCCTTTGATGTGCAGGAAAGTGAACTCTCCTATTATATTCTTGCATTTACACTTCCACCTTAGAAAAACAATCACCTAAAATTGAGAAAACTACCAAAATTCAGTCCAAGGTTACCTCAAAATGTTCATCTCTCCTGTCATGCAAACTGTGTCAAAATCATCATATGATTACTTGAATGATTTGTTTGTGACAGGACATGCCCTGTCTATTTTTTCAAGTTCCATAATGTTAAGATGCTTTAAAAGCAGCCATGATCAGGGTGGGATAAGTATACAGCCCATTTGAGGGGAGGTAGGGATTTGATTTACTCATTTTAAGTTATTAATTCACTCTTAAAGCCTATCTGCACTAATTTTGCCAGGAGGGATGAGACATCCCTGCATGATCACTAATAGGTGGTTATCTCATCAAATCAGCTCTCAATTAACATAAGAAAAATAAGGCATTGTTTGCTACATAGAGGGCGCAAGTAGCTATATTAAAGTGGTGCAGTGGGGCTTTAAACTCAATTAGATAATTGTAATTATGATGTTTGTTTCCAAAGCTAATCAACAGGAGGAGATTGGAGCGTTGCATGATGTCCTGGGAGCACAGAAGGATGAAATCCTGCGACTACAAGATCTTCTAGATGGAGTGACTCGAGCACAAGAACCATCAGGTACGATCAGTTCAATTAATGTCCCTTGGCTCACTCGTGAATATATTCTGTAGAACAGTCATGTATGATCCAAGGTGTCGTGGTCTGGTGGATACTTCCCCTGATGTTAGATCACATATTTCGCGGTTCGAGTCCCGCTGCGGCACAAATATCCTTTGGCAAGACATTAATCTAAATATTTTAGCCACTCTCCACCCTGGTGAAGTAAATGGGTAACTGGTAGGAAAGGATTCCTTGAATGCATTAGCGCCAGCTACAGCTGGTGTAAAAATATATTTGGTAATTAAGCAGAGTATAATCAGAGTATATTCATATAGTCGCTGCGCTTAAAGTATTATTATTATTATCAGTTCATTTCAAAGAATCCTTGTTTCAATTAAACCTGTAGAACAGTCGGGTATGAATTATTCGATTCTGGATGGATTTAACCACTAATGGAAAATCTGATTATATTACTTTGCATTAGTCTGCATAAGTTAAAGTTGCATATTTTGGGTTGTAATATTTGTCTTTATTGTTTAAAAAATTTAAAATCACCCTATATGACTAATGACTATCACTGAATAATTGCCACGCACCATTTTCTCTTCAATTATGCGTACAGTTGATCAACTGGAAATATCCAAATGTCCTATTCAAATTGCTACATATATACATTGGCCAATATCCTCTTCAAGAAAGCCATGCAATAATAATGAACATTTTTATGGAATCTCTTTTATAGCTCCTCAGACAGCAACTGATCTGCAGAATTTATTGGGAGAGATAGCTGGGTTGAGGCAAGCCTTGTATGGGCAGCAACATCATATGAACAACAGAGGATCAGACAGGGGTGCACCGTTACCCCCCTTTACCCCCTCAGTGGATCCTGCATTCAATGATAGAGGTACGCATTAACATCTCATGAACTAAGATTTTATTTTTTGATTTTAAAAACATTTGTGGATAGTACCTTGAATATTGCAAATCTAAGGAAACTTATTGAACCATATATATAATCAATATTCGATAGAATGATATTGATTGATAACAGATAGAGTCCTGGAGGTATTTAAATCTTGTTTCTTTTTAAATATTTTTGTATGTACAGTACATGTTGATTGATTTACAGTCTGAAGTGTAAGTTTACCTGAAAAGGAGAAATGTTCTTCACATTTGATTCTTAATAGGCAGATTGGCTAAAGCCATGGTTATTGTAATTATTTAGGTGCCTTGAACATCACTTTGTATGGATATGTTGGTATTGTAAATCTTATCATGCTGTAGACTATAAATACCAGAAGCAAATGTCATTCGCAATCCCTTACATCAAAACATTGTGTTATATTCTCAGGATACCATGGAAACTCATAGTTTATGCCTCCGGGTAATCCATCGCAACCACCTCCCCCAGGGAACATGAATTATGCGCCACAATCCTTACCATAAACCCCTCAACATTCCACATTGCCACCTGCACCTATGGTGGCGCAAAGTACCGGAGGAACCGGCTTCCAGCCTTCGGTGTCATTTGCACCTTTAGACCAGAGCCACCATGTTCAGGCACCGCCCATGCAACCACCCATACATGGCACTGTACCCTTGCAGCCTACTTCGATACCAGCCAGACTCTCAGGAGTACCGCCTCAAAGCAGTGCTGTACCTATGGGAGGTGTCACTAATGGGCAGGCAATGTTCCAACCACAACTTCAACATGTACCTGCTACTCAGGGAGTACATTTAGGCAGGGAGCAGGACATTACCATTAGTGAGAGTAGGAGGGGCAAGTTGAGGCAGGTGAACGGACAGATCGAAGGACTATTCTGCAATGTACCGGAGCACCATGACTTAGTAAGAAACAAAATGAGGGTACATAACTTAGTTTCCAATTAGAGATTTCATTAACGCCAATCTGAAGAACTTTCCTGTGGCTATTTCCAGTATTCGCTTTCAATGTTTCCAGATTTTTCCTCAACCTCCAGTAATCTACTCTGTAATTTAGTCTCTTGTTTTTTGTTTGTAGTATTTCCAGTATTTCAGATAATGAGCTATAGTCATTGTACATGTAGTTATAAGGATATTTATGATTTTAACTACCATTTGGGACATTATGTTTCTGTGTCTCCTTTTTTTTT
>BEXV01000440.1:178770-207706 GCA_003118195.1 Hemicentrotus pulcherrimus
TTTTAATATCATGTCAAAAATTGATGAGGGTGTTGCATGTCCATAGCTGGCGATCTTTTCTACTCTAAAGGAATTATTCATATTCGAGGGCCTTCAAAATAATGAAAACTTTTGTTTAGAACATGTACATGTATGAAATGTATGTACGTGTATGTTATCGTGGAGCGTTTCCTTGTTTTCTGCTGTGGATTTTTTTCAGGTATGCATGTAATAATAATAATCTGTGATTATTTAACGCTTAATACAACAAAACTCTCAAAGGGCTTGACAGACATAATATTACCCCGGTCATCGGATTCAGGATTGCCCACACAATTTATGCACATTCTCCATGCCCTGAGGAGCATTTTAGCCAAGTGCCACCTTGCAGATGTAGTCATGACATTTCTTCATTGTCTAACTTCGTCCCTCACAGTATCCATCCCTCTGTTTCCCACTTTACCTGCCCACCTTTGTTGTAACCATCGATTCCATACCCTTCCTTCTTCTGCTATCTATCTTCAGGACAAGCGCGAAGAGCTGGATGCCCTGGACCTGGCAGTGTCCAGGCAACAGGGTGCCCTGAACAGATTGAGAGAAGATGATGAAGACCTGAGATACCAGACGGAGGCCAAGCTGAGAGAACTGAAGGACTTAGACAGGAATGTAGCTGAAAGAAGGTCTAGAAGGTATTTAATTCACAGTCTCTTAAGGCTTCACAAAGGATAGATACAGTCAAACCTGCCTTACTGGCCACCTCTCTATAAAGACCAACTCTCTGTAGTGACCATATCTCTTGTCTCCCTCGAGGAAGAAATGTATGTTATAGAACCTGTCTAGAAAAGCCACCTGTCTACCTTCGCCACTCTTTCTGTTTCCCTTAGGTGACTCTGATAGACAGGTTCGACTATAGAGTGGTGAAGTTTGACGTCATCAAAAATCTATTTTTATTAAAAAAAAATCTTCTTCATTTTCCGAAAGAGCATTAAAAATAATGTCCAAATTTTGAAAAGCAATTGAATATGTTAAGTATTGGCTGAGATATGACCATCTGAATAAATATATTTCCTATACAAATTCAGTGTTATATTGCTCTGGTTCATAACATTACGAATCAGAGCAAAATAACACTGTGCTCCTATAGGAATTGTTTTTATTCAGAGTTGCCACTATGACACATTTCACTTTATGTTGTCTTCTAGAAAAGCTACAGTTATAGTTTTTACCTGGGTATGAAGTATATGTGTGTAACATGGATTCCCAAAACATTTCAGATTTCTTATACTGTGTAAGATATTGGATTTGTGGATAAAGTCTCCCGTCAATGACATTTTCCTCCAGGGATTTCTTGGAACGTCGTCGTCAGTTTGAACCAAGAGCTGAAGACTACGACGCGGTGGACGACCACCAACTCCTGCAGCAGAGTGCATTCCTTGAAGACGAGATCGAGTGCCTGGAGGACACCATAGCAAAGAGGAGAGCGGAGCTGAGGGAAGCTGATAAGTTACTGCTGCAGTGTCAGACTGACTTACATGAAGCTCAGAATAAGGTGAGTGTGTCTATCAATCTTTACACTTATAGTTTGGTTTTGTGAAGTTTGTATCAGTTATTTTTAAAGCTTCATCCCCAAAGTTCTAGGGCCTGTTTCATAAAACTTTTTTATCTATAGCAAATGCTTAATTTCTATGGTAAATTTGCTCTCAGCCAATCAGATGCCTTGATTTCAGTAGCTTATAACAATAGCTTGTAACTTGTTATTGATATCAAGTTTTATGAAACAGGGTCCTGTAGCTATTCCTTCCTCATTGAGCAGAGAGGATCAACTCAAGACAGGTATCCATTGAAATATAAACGGTTGCAGTGCTATCAAGTTTAAAAACATAAAACAACTATATTGTCAAATTCCATGAGACAAGTTTTAGATAATGTTTCATTTTTTCTATTGTTCTTAGTGATTAATATCATGTTCCATGATATCAAACTTTTCAAGTTTTTTTACCCTGTTTTCTTGGTCCAAAATCAAAAATATGAGACAAAATTTGAGCAGTTTGTGTGGATAGTTCTTATGTCCCTAATGATCTTCTATTTGTGAGCGTAACTGGTCGTCTTTGAGAGATAAAAGGAAGTCAGTAATATTTTAGTTAATCTCTCGGTTTTATTAGGCAAGTGAAACACTAAGACATTATGACAAGGCAACTCACGACCTCGCCATGACCCGAGAGGAGAGCGAGGAGCTGGAGCGGAGGTCACACGAGGTGGCCGTGACCCTGGTCCAGGCCCAAGAACGACTCCTGGTCCTGGAGACAGAGGTGGAGGAGCTGGAGGAGAAGAGGAAGACTTGCGAGAGGGATGCGGGCGAGATGGAGACCCTGCTCAACAGCAGGGAGATGGAGATGAGAGCAGTGGAAGCCAAGAGAGACCAAAGTAGTAAAAGGTGACCACCTTTATAGAAAGACCACCTGTCTAAAAAGGCCACATTTTTATAGTTTATAAAGTCAAACCTGCTTTAGTGACCCCCTGTATAGAAACACCACCTGTCTAAAAAGGCCACATTTTTATAGTTTATAAAATCAAACCTGCTTTGACCACCTGTATAGAAAGACCACCTGTCTAAAAAAGGCCACATTTTTTATTTCCCTTGAATACACTTTGTCTTTGATACTTGTATGACAGAAACCTGTACACAAAGACCACCTGCCTTTTCAGATCACTTTTCTTCTCTCCCTTGAGTGGTCTTTCTAGACAGGTTTCACTGGATTGAAAATTGTATTGAAAATGTATGACTGATTAATGGTGTGATCGACATGCAAACTATTCTTTGACAAATAGATGAGGGGAAAATATTACCACATAGTGGTACAATGTATGTAGATTCTTGAGCACAAGAAGACACCATAGTAGACTAGAGAAAGGTCATTAATGGAAGGAANACATTTTTATAGTTTATAAAGTCAAACCTGCTTTAGTGACCCCCTGTATAGAAACACCACCTGTCTAAAAAGGCCACATTTTTATAGTTTATAAAATCAAACCTGCTTTGACCACCTGTATAGAAAGACCACCTGTCTAAAAAAGGCCACATTTTTTATTTCCCTTGAATACACTTTGTCTTTGATACTTGTATGACAGAAACCTGTACACAAAGACCACCTGCCTTTTAAGATCACTTTTCTTCTCTCCCTTGAGTGGTCTTTCTAGACAGGTTTCACTGGATTGAAAATTGAATTGAAAATGTATGACTGATTAATGGTGTGATCGACATGCAAACTATTCTTTGACAAATAGATGAGGGGAAAATATTACCACATAGTGGTACAATGTATGTAGATTCTTGAGCACAAGAAGACACCATAGTAGACTAGAGAAAGGTCATTAATGGAAGGAAGGATATATATTATTAATGATGAATTTCATAAAAACATGATTAAGTTATCACGGGAAAAGTTTGGTAATAAGACTGATCAGATATGAGTGTCACTTGTGAGTTTTGGATAGTAATTTGTAAAAAAAAAGTATTTGATAAAGGAAGAAAACACTGGATGAGAGTTAAGATAATTTAATAAACATTACATGAATATTTCTCCTACCTACCGTAATACATATTAAGTACTTTGACTTTGATGTATTGTTGGCTTCAGCCTAGATCGGCACCAGAATGAGCAACTAATAAAACCAGGTGTGTTACTAAATAATACTGATAGTATATGTACTTTAACAATCAGCATGGGAATTACAACATGTATGAAAGTAAGAAAGATAAGTGTCTATCCTGAGGTTGATGATTTTAATATTGTTGGTTTATGTAGGCTTGAGAGGCTGAAGTCAGAGGTGATTATGGCTGAGCAAAAACTGTCAGAGCTCCAGTCGTCGCTGAGAGATGGAGAAAGAGAACATTCTAACAGGCAGAGTGAGCTAGATAGACTACAGGATCAGGTATGATGTGTTGTAGTCTGTTACATGTCACTTTCTGTTGTAAGTATCACCCTTACATGAAGGTTAAATATTGCACATTTGAAGAAAAATCCCTGCTACCTTCTTCAATGTAATAGGAAAACAAAATAAATTGTTGATGCATAAATGTTAGCATTAATTGATTACATGACTCACCATCATAACCATGTATGTTTCAATACATGTACATGTAGCCTGCATGGACAAATGTACATGTATGAAAAATGCAGTCTCCCATTGATTGAAAAGACACACAAGACATACCCATGCTACTATTGGCTGTATCAACGTCTTGCAGCCATTTTCAATTTTCACTTAAAAGCTTTAAAATTAACTGTCTGGCAATCAGTCATCTATTAGCCCTCCATCAAAAGAAAACAAAATCAAAATGTCAAACTTTTCATTTTTTTTTACCACCCAGCTTGATGATCAGCAACGTGCCCTGGAGAAGGTTAACAGGGAAATAGGGGCCAAGCAGACTGACCTTCGAACTTTGACCTCTGAAACCGACAAGCACCGACAGCAGCTTGTTTCAGCACTGCAAGAAGGGGAGAGTGAGATATCTGCAACTCAACAAAAGATCAAAGTAAAGAGTACCTGCTATCGTAGAAATGCATTTTTAGGGCAGATATTTGTTGACTGGACAGTATGTTTCTACATTTCTATTCAATGTAACTAGCATATCATCTCTTTGGTGCATATGAATGTTGTAAAGTGAAGCATTACCAGGTGTGGTGAAAAAGATATGTTAAAGATGAGTTGTTCATTGCAGGGTCAAGGAATATCCAACTGAATCTAATCCAGGTATTTATAAAGCGCCAATATCTAGTTGCCTAATCAAAGGCGCCGATGAGACTGAAAAACTACCCAAAATGTCTGTTCATGGTTCTAACTGGAAAAGGCCCAAAAGCAGTAACTAATTGTGAGGAATCTGAAATAGGTATGTCTTTAGTTGAGTTCTGAAAGTGGATAACAGGTGACAAGAGCAAAGGATTTGAGAAAGACCATTCACCAATCTCGATGCACATGCAGTAAACGATCGATCCCCTTAAAGACACAGTGCGTCTTCCATATTTTTCCTATTTTGACATGTCTAGAAATATAAATTGCCTATTGTTGTTATGATATAGACATCGACAAACATATTGTATGTTTAGAGCCCAAGGGATGTAACCTAGTATTCTGCAACAAATAGTTAATAACCTTCTGGTTGTCACCAGACAATTTATAGCATGTAACTTGTCTTCAGAAACTTTGAAAGACTGTGCACCCATGCATTAAAAATTGTGTACTCTTCTACATGTAGGACACCAAAAACAGTCTGGAGCGGTTGAGACAGCAGCGGCAGGAGACTACCCAGGCTGTGGATCAACGGCGGGAGGAGCTCTCTCGTCTCCAGACGAGGGTCGCTGAGGCAGAGGGCGCCCATCACGATGTTCAGTCAGCCATCGAGAAGCAGCAGGCAGAGCTGAAGCACACCCTGGAGATGGTGCACATTGAGAAGACGGAGCTAGAAGCACTGAGGATGCAGCACGAAGCTAAGATGGCGGAGCTGGAGAAGACGCAGCTTGCGGCTCTACAGGTCAGTGCAGTATCGGGATATCCCTAACTGTGATCCTTACCCGGACCCTAAGACTTTCCTGAAATTAAATCAAGGCGTAATATGTAAATTTAGCCAAAACCTTGTACTGCATTCAACATTTACCCTAAATATGGAAGGAAAATATTAAGACTTCTCTACACCTGCTACGAGACCTATTGTTTTTTTTTTCTTCTGCTGCTGCTTTTGTTTTTCAACGTTAATTGATAATTGACATTAAATCAACAACTACACGAACAAGAATCAAAAGAACAACTCTCATGTCAGTCAGGTTCTAATTTTGTGTATATGGGAGGTCTGTATCAAAATTTATTGTACCTCACAAAGTATTCAACAAACTTATGCAATGCTTGAAACATTTTAAACTGGTACAGTGATATTAATTTTTACAAGGTCAGTACACGGAAGTATAATATTGGTGACTTTAAAGAGGTAGTCCACCGTGACATTTGGTTTTAATAAAATCAGAAAAATGAAAGAAACAAAATAGTGAGTTTTAGCAATATCAATTAAGAATAGGAATTAACTTCTTTTTTTATATATGGAGTGGACTTCCCCTTTAACTTTTTTCCCCTAATGCATTTCAGGAGAAAGCATCCCTGGAGAAGCTCAAGGAGGACAGCCAGAGGAACCGGACCGGCGCAGAGCTGATGAGGGAGGAAACGAGACGAGCCAAGGAGGAGCGAGAACGCATCCTCTCCGAGAAGCGTTCCCTGGAGGAGAGCATTGAAGGTCTGGTGCAGGAGGAAAGTACTCTTAAGCAGGGATGCAACTCACTGGAAGTTAAACTCGGCCATCTCAAAATGTAAGTGGCTCAGACATTACTGCAAAGATGATTTGGTGATCCACTTCAATATTTTGTGGGGGAAAAGTTTNCGTAGTCTCGTCATGCTACACCCCCTTTAACCTTTTCTTACTACTGCATTTCAGGAGAAAGCATCCCTGGAGAAGCTCAAGGAGGACAGTCAGAGGAACCGGACCAGCGCAGAGCTGATGAGGGAGGAAACGAGACGAGCAAAGGAGGAGCGGGAACGCATCCTTTCCGAGAAGCGTTCCCTGGAGGAGAGCATTGAAGGTCTGGTGCAGGAGGAGAGTGCTCTTAAGCAGGGATGCAACTCACTGGAAGTTAAACTCGGCCATCTCAAAACGTAAGTGGCTCAGACATTACTGCAAAGATGATTTGGTGATCCACTTCAATATTTTGTGGGGGAAAACTTTTGCGATTATGGACCATTCCCAAAGTTGTGAAAGTTTCATATAAGAGTTACGTATATCTCAATTAACTTCTCTGTGTGTTAGTTTATTACATGTACAACCTGTGTAAACACTTATTTATTGTTCTTTATGTTCAAGAAAAGAAATTATGGAAATGGCTGAAAATAATGCCTCCCATCTCATTTTAGGTTTTGAGCTTGCAACAGCCTGTATGAACACATTTATTGCAATTTCATGAAGGTGATAGTTTCAATAGGGCTTAAATACTAAAAATCTATACATCTACATTTACATTTAAATGCACCTATTTTGTCTGTATACTACAATTAGTACCTGAACTACAAGAATGTAATCATTAATAATAACGTGTTTACATTTTGGTTGTTAGGTTGACGAAATCGTTGCTTGTCTTCGTAGGCACTACTTTTTCTTAACAATTCCTCTGATAGATACAGTTAACAACTACATTATGCTTACCCTTATCAGGTTTTAAGTATGCAAAAAAAACTGATTTGTCCTCATTTGTGTTTCTTGAGAATGTCAAGTATTAACCCATAGCCTGCCATGAGGCTGCAAGCACGCTACCTATTGAGTGCCATGTGCGTGCAAGGGCGCTTTCGTAAGAGCAGTTATTGTTCATGCTCATTGGGCTGTGCTGTGTGTTTTGCACTCACCATTCATAGAACCTTCGCATTAATCAGATTATCTCCAAAACAACCTGGCACAGTGGGAATTAGCCCTGTGGCACGATAAGAGTTAAAGCTTTGCATCTAAAATTATTCAACAAAGGCCCTAATTCAACTAGTCCACCTTCCGTTCTTGACGTAAGAAAAACACAAAGGATTTCAAATTTAAAAGGGGCAAGAATAATTTAGGTGCTAACTGTATATGTTACGAGGCCGCCATCCATCTCCAGCCTAACCGCTCACGATGGTGGTCTCCTGCGTTCCAAATTACCTCTCTAATTTATTGAAAATATTTCATATTTCTTATGTTATTGTATGCTTCGTACATGTTTATCGAATATTATAATTGTACATGATTTTTCATTTAATTACTTTTGTAAAATTTGTATTCATTGTATTTGTTATTGTTAGAAATTTTGTACTTTGACTTTGAATTTGTATATTTTTTGAACGCAGAAATAAAATCAATCAGACAAACAAACAAACGATATGTTGTTCCAATGTTCCAGAACTCATGGGAGCACTCTAGAATCCTTGCATCTCAACCAACACAAACTGGAAGGCATCCAGCAAGACCTAGTTGCCATGGAAACAGACCTGGAGGACACCAAGAGAAGAAAGTCTGAAGCAATGAGGGAGCTACAAAACCTTAAACAGCACGTCAAAGGTTAGTATCTATTTCTTATGAAAGGATTGTATTTTCATACATGTACATTGAAATCTGTATGCTGTATTTTCACAAGAATATTACAACTCTCTCAATGTTGTGTTTCTATCACATGCATGTATTTGTCAGATTGTTGTTTTTGTAGCTATTGTTCAAGCTTTGCTAGATGTTTTGATGTAATCTTTTATGTTACATGTACATAATGTATATTTCAACAAAGAAATGATTTCAACAAGTATATTTTAAAATAAGCATGTGTGATGTGATATTCAGGAATAATGAAATACTTTCCTGTTATTAAAATGTATATGTAAAATGTGCTTAAAATATTGCAACTCATGCAGATGTTGCTTGTTGAGCTCTTGGTTTCATCTTCTTCATTTTCCTTTTTTGTTGTCATATCAGAGGCCAAGTCTAACCTGAAGCATACAAATTCAGACCTACAAGGGGCAGGCAGTCAGCAGGGACGATTACAAGAGGTACATGTATGTTCCTTTACATTATTGTGGGTTGGTCTAGTGGTAATGTCTGTGGTATGGTCAGCTCTCAAACAAACTGACTCGGCCATTTCAAGACTGAGTCACGTCTTTCAAATGGTGATGTTAAAGGTCTATCCCAAGATGATAATAATCATATCTGATTGATAAACGTCTATAAAAACCCAAATTACACTTTATTCATGATAAAATTACCCCATGTAGAGTCACAGAGAATTTGGAGTATGGCTCTCTGAAAATGGATAAAGAGAAGTACATATAGAACAAGACCTGGGCCCGTTGTATCAAACATACATGTACCACTGATGGTAACTTTGCCAGCTGCCTTGGCAACATCACTCAACAGACAATCAAAAGAAAGTTTCCACAGAAGTTCCCATCAATGGTATTGAAGTTTTATGCACCGGGGCCCAGGTCCAAGGGATTCATCAATTGAAACATTTTAAAAAGTGACATTACCACATGATTCAATTATCTAACAATATGCTTGTTCTTATAAAGGGATGTTATAAAAATTACTTGAACTTTATCAGATACTTATATCAGCACTGCAAAGTGGACATGTGATGATATCAAACATTCAGACAAAGGAAAATTTAGCCTATTTCATCTTTGAATGTATTTATATGTATTTAGAACTCACCCTTTTATTCAAATGTCATCTTTGAACACTAAGCCTGAGATAACAGGTGTTGTAATGTATTGACACTGTGTCTTCTACCAAAATCAAAGTATATACATTGTACAACAAGCTTAATGTAATTTTCATATACCAGGAGATACAGAAACTTGTGAAGCAGAAGGTGCAGCTCTCTTCCCAATTAGACCAGCTCTCTGAGGTCCTGGACCAGCATCGTCGAACCCTGGAACAGTGTGAACAGCAGGAGAGAACCAAACAGGAAGCCCTGAGTATGATGGGAAGGGAGCTGGAGGAGAAGAGAAGAGAGTTTGAGGGACGTCAGAGAGATCTGGAGAAGGTGGCCGAGAGGGTCGCACTGGAGGAGGACCGACTTTCAAAGGTGACATGATTTTTTAAAAATTGAATTATGATATGATATATAAAGTCCAACCTTTATATAACAGCCATCCAAAATATATATATACTACAAAAGAGGCCTTCGAGACCAGGGCCCCATCTTATAAAGAGTTGATATCAATCGCAAGATATTTGCTATTGATATCAATTGCAACTATGTACATAAAGAGAAAGAAGACTGAAAAGTTGTGATTGATTGGAGGACTTGCGATTGAATGGATCAATAGCAACTCTTTATAAGATGGGGCCACATTATTCTGCACATATTCCTTCCCAGACCTGAGTTTAGTAGCCTTTTAATACAGACAGTTGAGTAGTTGAATGTATGAATAATGTTAGTTAACAAATTATGGATGTTTTATGCTTTTAAGAAAAAAGACCCAATTCGCTACTAGTCTGTGGTAGACATGTGATTGGTATGACATTAATATGATTAACAGCTGATTGGGCATTGGGCATCACAACACCCAATAATTTTTACTAAACCACCATTCACTTAACCATCCAAGACCTCAATAAAAAAAGAATCTAGATTGTTATAATGTTTATTGTTACCTAATAATATTGTAAGTTTCCCTAATCTAGTGTTAGTCAGGTCCTAGTGTGTGTTTTTTGCTTTTAAGTTTTAATCTGAAAATCTGAAGTATTCCTGACAATCTCTACACACACTCACACGTCACAAATATACCTGATTCCAGTGGCCTTCCAGATTTCTATGCAGACAGCTAGAAATCATGAGGTGGTGAGAGCTCAGCTTAATAAATGACATGGATATCAACATCAGGATGTTGTTTGAAACTTGTATCAATATAAATATATTATCTCAGTTATATCCGAGACTTCTAACTTTTAATCAACGGTTTCCAGGTTTCCAGGAAGACTGCTAGAGATCAGCAGACCATAAGAACTCAGCAGAAAGACTGCATCCAGTCTAGATTACATCAGAAGCGAGAAGATCTTGTTCAGTACAACGAAGTGAAGGATAAGATTTAAGATCTTGACTTGAGGGTGTTATTTGAAAATTATTTCTCAGTTATGTCCTAAACTTTTATTTTTTACTCAACTGTCTTTCCAGGTTTCCAGGCAGACTTCTAGAGATCAGGAAACGATACGAGCTCAGCTCGAGAACCGACAGAGAGAGCTAGAGACGCTGACCCAGCAGAAAGAATCCATCCAGTCTAGATTACATCAGAATCAAGAAGATCTCCTTCAGTATGATGAACTGAAGAATAGGATTCAAGAGCTTGGTAGGTACTAGGCTTACAGGAGGTGATCCAACATTTTGCTCCTGTGATAATTATTCCTTTGTTTCATCAGTTTTGTATTTTCATTATAAGATAAAGGGCTAGTGTTAGGGTTACAATAGGGGTTGAGGGTTAGAGTTGAGTTGGGGACAGGTAATGGCAGGGTTAGGATAAAATTAGGGTTAGGTTTAGCAAAGGGTTAGTTAGGATTATGGTTAGATATTGTGTGTGGTTTAGGGTTTAAGTTATGAATTAGGGTTAGGGCCAAATTTATAGTATGGGGCAGGTAAGGGCAGTATTAAGATTAGGGTTGGGTATCGTGTGCGGTTAAGGGTTTAAGTTATGAATTTGATCAATGTGGGTAAAGGAATAGGGTTAAGGACAGGTTAGTAAGGATTAGTTAAAGGTTAGGTTTAGGGTTAGGAACAGTATTCGGGTTGGGTATCGTGTGAATTTTAGGGTTTAAGTTATGAATTCAGTTCATGTTGGTAATGGAGTCAGTACAAGTGTTACCAGAGCATATATCCTGTGGAAAAAATTGTTTATTCATGTCACATTCAGTTGGAATATCAGAAGTTTACCTTTGGTTACATATGAAACTGTTCAGATGTTTAGATTAGTTATTAGCTGCAATTTGTTCTCTTTTGTAGACAAAAGGATTATGTGTTCACAAAGAAACTCTCCATATCATGCTCTGGAAGAGATTACAATCATAATCCATTCTATTTTTGCTTTTTATCTCCTAAATTTGTCAGAAAATGAAATTTCAGATCAACGAGAGAAAGGAGAGAAGTTAACAGATGAACTTGAAGCAGCAAGAATGAGAGTAGCTTCACTTCAAGAGGTAAGATGACTTTCGGTAAATAGTTGTTTTTACAACAACAAAATTATTTAATCCAATGAGCTTGTACATAATATCTTTTGATACAAGAACAACATGAGACTATATTTAACACATTTCTTTCCAATTTCCCTTTTGCTACCAAAACTTTACATAATCTTTAATCCTGAAAAACAGATGAATTTGGAAAGCATCTTAATTGAGGATTTTAACACCTGTCCTTAACTTTAAATGCCATTGCCTTAACCACACGCAAACAACTCCCCTACTGCAGTGTCAATAATATTTGCTTTTAGTAGAAAGATCAAAATAATAGTAACATGCCCAAAGTCATCCCTTTGTTGTTGTTTTTGTACGGTGATACAGGAGAAGGAAACGATCGAGAGAGAGAAGGACCGGTCAGATCAAGAGAATGAACAGATAAGAACGAAATGGAGCAGTGCTCGAAAGGTAATGACCAGACATTTTTTTGCATATGTCACTTTTTGATATTGCTGTATTGATTACTCATGCACAATAGTGTGATTACAATTCATTGGTCAGTACACTTCAACCTTAAACAATCTGACAGTCAAATTAATATTTTGTGAATGAAAAAATATATCTTTTGATTCTTATTAAAGGGTCTGTAACATAATTAGTCTATTAAAAGCAAATGATATTTATTCCACACGTGATAAACATTTGAAAATATTTCTTCCATCTTTGTTAATTTGACTGAATGACGTTGTGCTTAATTAAGATCTTTCTCTTGTTCCCGTATTTTGATTCTCTTCCAGTCTACATGCCAGTGTTGAATTGCATTTTACAATTATTTGTTTTTTTCCACAGGATTTTAGAGCTGAGCACAGGAAGCTGACTCAGGAGATTGAAACTCTGAAGGTGAGGCTGGAGGAGGAGTCTAAGCATGCCAGCAGGATGAGCAAAGAGGTGGAGAATTGGAAACAAGAATACCTAATCACCAAGCAACAGGTAACAGTCAAACCTGCTTTAACAATCACCTTTATAGAAAGACCACCTTGTAAAAACTATAAATTATGTTCTGACCTCGAAGGTTGTTAACTCTGTATTAAATGACATGAATCCTCACCCTTCATCCTCAAAGTAGTCAATAGCTGTTGTTTCATTTGAAATGTTTCTGACTGTTACCTGTACTAGAACGACCTGTCCATAAAGATCATTTTCTGAATTTAATGACCACTTTTACATTTCCATTACCCTTTCTTCAGCTACACATGGATCAGCTAATTGATCATGAGAAAGGCTTGAGTCCTAGCTCCGTCGACTGTAGGGGGAGACTCAGACGGAGGTCAACAAGGGGTTCCCTCCTTGGAGATGCTTCCATATATTCAAGTATCCCTGTAATTCCCATAAGTTTATCCTTGTTTTTATTTCAATCTTTCTTTCCCTAGCTCCATACCCACGAGGAGCTAATGGACCAGGAGAACAAGCTTGACTCCCAGCTCCAGAATCTGAAGGAGGAGATCCACACAGAGGTCAACGAGGGCTTACGCACCCTGGAGATGTCTCGCTTAGAGGTACTCGATGAGCTCCAAGAGGTCCACCACCAGAAGGCTGAGATCAGCAAGAAATTGACATCCTTCAAGCAGGTAATAGCTAGAGGACACTACTCAATCTGCACAACCAGAATCTTCTAAGAATTGTCAGTGATAGCCAGATGATTGTTTTTTGCAAGAAATTTTGTAATTAGCAAATATTTGGGTTTTGATTTATCCTCAACAATATAACTTATAAAAAAGAAGAAACACACCTAATAAATGCTGCTTGTAAGTGTCAGCTTGCATGGTGATGTAGATATACAGGTGGTTTGCGGGTGCACCATGTGTGAGAGAGAGAGAGGGGTTTGAGGAGTCCTGAAAAAGACTCTGACTCAGTAATATTTCTTGGAGGAGTACAATTCAATTGTAATCTGACAGAGATAAGAAATGTCGAGCCACTCATCCTCTCCAAGCGCTATAGTTCTCCTTAGAACTATATGCTAAGAAAGATAACAAACAGTCCTTTTCGGGACTACACTCCTTCAAGAAAGATTACCAAGTCAGAGTCCTTTTCAGGACTCCTCAAACCCCTCTCTCTCTCACACACATGGTGCACCCGCAAACCTACTGTACACCTAATAAACTCTAGGTTGTGGAAGGGTTGATTTTAGGGGTTGAATATGGTGCATTAAAGTTTACAAAAATGTGTCACATCCTAGATACGCTTGATCTTGTTCAGGACAAATATTTACTATTCAAACAATATTCAAACAGGATTGCACATTAACTATGCAATGAAGTATACATTCGCTAATGAGACATGCACAGTCTACATTGATTGTAATCTGATTTGCTGCTCTGTTTCACATCCTTGTACCCCAATGTTTTACTTTTCCAGGTTAAAATGACAGAGATTAGTGCTCAAAAGGAGAACAGTAATCGAAAGCATATTGACTTAGAGTTTCAACTGCAACAGGAGCAGGATTTACTCAAGGTATGTTTATAGTGTCATATTTAATCAATCTGGATTATTTCTGGAATGAATTATATTCATGTTTTATAAATTTTATGAAGGACATGCATTATATGTCTGCATGTATATGATGGCCATAAAGGGTAACCAAAGGAATTCAATTAAGAATGTACATTTCATGTTGTGGCGGCAATAACTATTTGGCATTACATCTTAAACTATTCAAACTCTGAATCCCTGCAATGCTCATTGACTTCTTTTGTGCTTTAATGGTTCTCAAGGAAAGTTCTTAAGTAATTGTATGATTAACAGACTTGAAAGAATTTGGAAATCCCAATGTATAGTATAGATTTTGCCGAATTGAAAACATGTACGTAAAGAGTGTCTATCTTCTTTTATCCATCAAGCTGAGACTTGAGCAGCAGATGTCTCGTCAGACGGAGGTTCTGGCCGGGATCAAGCAGAAGTCAGAATCCACTATCCAGTCGTTGCGTCACAAGCTGAACCACCTTGAGGAGCTAGTCACTAGCAGTTCCTCCCACACTCGTAGTCTGAGAGTAAGCCAGAGCATCGTACAGAGACACAACGTCAACCGGAACATTGATCTACTTCCACTCCAGAATGAAGGTGAGGAGAGTCGAGGAGTGGAGAATAGTGGTTTGGATCCAGGCTTAAATTACAAACAAAATGTGGAGGTACAGTATGAAAGACGTATTACCTCAAGGACTAGACAGTTTGAAATGCGAAGTGAAAACAGCGCTGTGGGGGATGTTAGTGGAAGAGGACAAGGCGGGGATGACCAGATGGATGAGGGAGCCCTTTACATTAATGAACTTCGAAATCAAGATGGCGACTTGCAAAGGCATCCCTCCCTTTGTGGTGAGGATAGTTTGGCAGGGAATGGTGACCAAGGAAATAGAAGCAGTCGTCCGAAGGGGATCCTCAAGCGTAAGACACCCTTGCAGGAAGAAGGAGGAACTCTAACAGATCACGAGGAAAGAAAGAGCGTTACTTCTGGTCTTGATAGAGAGAGGAGTCGACGAAGATCCGAAGAAGTGGCAGGATCGGAGAGTGAGGTATGTGTATCTCTTTTTCTTTCTAATCATAGTACTCAGTAGTCAGTCGTATGACATGTAGTCAGTCGTATGATAGCTTATGGAAAAGCCGCAGCACTTAAAACTGCTGCTTTTTAAACCATAGCAGTTCAAAGTTATCTTAATATCAAAATTAATCAGTTTTTCCTCAACAAATTGGCAACATTTATTTTCCATTCCCTTATACTTTGATTTTTTTTTATAGAAATCACCATTGTAATGTAATGAATGTCTTAATGGTTTCAAGTCTGAGCTTTTAAAGATTTTGCGCACTACATGTATGTATTTTTAAACATACACTTGATAATCTTTGGAAAGGAGAAAGAATGGATGCCAATGACTGACAAAGGCCTTCTTTCACAATGGAAGTTGAATAATGATGATGAAGTAAAAAAAAAAAAATTGAATTTGAATCAGAAAAAGAAATAATTGGTCCTTTTTCTGTATTGAATTATCTATTGTTAAGATATCTGTAAATAACTAAATCTTACTATTTCTTTTTGTTTGACAGGTGACCACCTCTCAGCGGTCCAGGTCTCACTCATACAGGCATCATAGGAGAAAGAGCAGGTCACCAGTCGGGCGTCAACCCCTCTCACCTCTATCTCCACAGGTCCCCGAGAGAGGGCCTCCTTCAGGTCAACACTGTAAGTTGCCGTAGTTTTAAAGGCCAATTCAACCTTTGTAAAGGGTTCATAGCTATCACTGGCTATAAAAACATGTCCAGGCAATAAAGTACCAAGTGCGTCATTTCAAAACTGTAAAAAAGTCTCAATGACAGAGTTTGGTTTCTATAAATAACACCCATTGTATATGTAATGGTCGGTCCAAATTAAGATCTGCAATTAAGTATTCAAAAAGGTATGGTTAAAATAGAAAAGGAATGATTTGTTTGTTAATTTATGATCATTTCGTCATTCCCCGTTTTCAAATTTTCTTTCAGGGTCTCATTTTATGGATTCTCTCAACCAGCTGAAAGATCAGAAAGTTGCTCAACTGAACACCAATGCATGGGACTACAGATGACACCAGCAATCTCATTATACAGTCAAACCTGTTTAAAGCAAGCACCTGAATAGTAACAAGCACCTTTCTATAAGGACCACATTTTTTTGTTTTCCTTGAACGTGGTTTCCCATTGAAACCTGTACTATTAAAAGGAACCTGCCTATAAAGACCACCTCTCATGTTTCCCTTGAGCAGTCTTTATGTACAGGTTTCACTCCAATGCATATAACCTTAAGTGCAAGAAAAAAAATTGAATGTATGTTGCATTTATACTGAGTTTATTTTGAATTGTATGCATCAACTGCTATATCAGGGTTCAGGGGTCAGAGGTGAACCAGAAGAGTCTCTGTCATTGATGCATGTGATTGCACCACAGGGTTGTTGGTCTGTTTCCTGGGGGGAGGTGTTTTGCAAAGATCCTAAGTCTAACTTAACTCTAAGTTGGACTTAAAAATAATGGAGAGCCATTTGAAGCCCTAAAAAATATATATTAAAAAGCGAAAATTCAAGTTTTTTAGACTTTTATGAATTCCACATCAAGAACATGAAAAAGAAGAAGAAAAAAGAACGGCTTTTCATAATGGTCAAGTCCAACTTAGAGATAAGTTCAACTTAGGATCATTGTGGAACACCCCCCTGGAAGGGTGCAGAAGGATGGGGGAGGTGCTAGACCCAGTTTCATAGAACTTGTTATCAATGGCAAGCTACAATAGTTGTTATAATTTACAGAAATCCTTGCGTTTGATTGGCTGTGGACAGATTTGTGGCAGTTGCTATTGATAACAAGTTTTATAAAAACAGGACTCCTGTCAATATCTCTTTCTGTACCGGCATTCTACAAGATGCAGTTCTCAGGACAACATTTTGCGAATTAGAATTACTATTATTATGCAAGTTAATATATTTATTGACTTAAGATGTGCTCAAATTGTAGCGAAGTCCAACCGTTAATGATGTCATAATTATAAACGGCAAGTTCTTGCAATTACGTGTTTGTCCCAAAGGTTATTGACCGCATAGTTTTGGTATATCTGGGGCCCGTTTCATGAAACCTGTTATCTATAACAAGTGTTAAATTTCTATGACAAATTTTTTCTTGAAGAAGAGCAGGGGCCTATTTTACTAAACAGTACTTAGTGGAAGGAAACTTAGTATCGCTGCGAAGGGTCTTTCTGAAGTCCTGTTGGTAATTCAGTTCCACTAAACCATTCTTTACTATAAAGTCCTGTCTGGGACGTGCCTTCAACAATAAAATGTCTTGATTTTGAGTCTTCAAAGCCAAATTTTGTGACCTTTCTACCTTGTGGGAAGATGTAAATGTTTTTTTTTTTACCCGTAAACTCGGGGCATTCCGCTTACTGAGTAGAAGTCGGCTTGACTGGCTGCAACTTCAGCAGGGGTTGTCAGGAATTTGATGATGTTATCTTTCAGCTGTACCAGAATACGGTTAACCCGGTCCTGCGGACAATCCTGCTTGCGTTGGCCTTGCTGATGTCGTGATGGTCACCATGGTTGTGGTGCATGGTGCCACTGGATTGGAAACGCATTGCTGTAAACACTTGCATCTGCCTTTTAATGGCATGGCTTCTGGATGTCTCCCGATCCCGATCGCGGAGCCAAGATATCTTATATATCTGTACTTCTCGTACATCTCATCCTCATTAAACTTATCTAATGGGCTTTGCCTGTCGCAAAAAACCCACTCTCGACAAAGCCCTCTGGCCACCCGATCAACCATTAATATTTAAAGATCGGCCATCATCGAGAAGAACAACTTTAAAATTTGGCTCAAAATTTATCACATGACATTACACTTCAGAACAGTTCCTATGTCTCGTCTTGACGAGACGTAGGCTACGACCTGTATACAACTTAGTTTAATGGGTACTAAGTAAGGTACGCGCCTTAGTAGCCTTTGTAAAACTCCACCAAGATGCATCTGACTTAAAGCCCTATACCAGACTTAAGGATGCTTAAGGCGCATCTTAGCGCTTCTTGAAACAGGCCCCTGGTTGTGCTGCCTCCTCCTTTCTCGCATTACATGACTTTTCGAGCAATAAATGACTACAAAACTCATTTTTAGTGAATTCTGCATCAAGCGATGAATTAACCATCTTGCCAGCGTTTGTATTTACAAGACAAGCAACTTCTTACAGTGGGTTTCTTTGTCGTCTGATCACCAGGAATCCCATGTCAGGCAGGTAGTGTTCACCTCCAGCGGGGGCGGCTTTGTGGTCCTAGGCGACTTTGTTGGTCTAGTAGCCTATTTAATGTGCGATTCTGTTTTTCCTGCTGGGTTAAAAGTGTGGTTACCAGCTGACCTTGTTTTTGCAAGACTTCTAGGATTAACGACATGCTTGGGCTGTCAGCAGCACTCGCTCCCTGTTCGTGGACTTCTGCCCTCTGAGCTCTGCCATCTGCCTTCCTTCTGCTGGTGCCATCTCTCCCATCGCACTGCCCAGTCACGAAGGGATCCAAAAGTCTCTGGCTTTTCACGAGATCGGCGGTGGAGTTCCACTGGGAATGGTCCGAGGACGAGGTCGTTTGGTCCTTGTTGGATAAAATTTGGCCGGTACAATAAACAACACAACAACAACCTGTGTGTGCTAAAAGCCCACTGATTCCCACACTCGCATCATTGCTATCCATGGCCAGCTTCATGGTCTCTACTAACTTCTGCAAGTCTGCCAGACTCATCTTCATATATAAGAAAATATCTTATATAGTTGCGTACATGCATTCTAGGGGCCGGTATCAAAATGTTTTCTCGCTTGATTACCGACAAACATCATCAATGTTTATAAAAAATGTTTGACAGCCTCTCACTCCCATGTCTGTTGAAATCAATGGCTCTGTATCTACTAAACGTCTTGCAAACAAAGTCTCTAATCACATCAATTTTTTTCTTGAGGAAGAGCTGGTTGTGTTGCCTCCTCCTTTCTTGCATTACATGACTTTCTGAGCAATAAATGACTTTGTAACTCCTCTTTAGTGAATGCTGCATCAAGCAATAAATTAACCATCTTGCAGGCGTTTGCAGTTGCATATCACTCTGCTTTCAGTGATCCAGGCATTGTTGGTATCACTGTTCTCTTTCACAGCCCGGAGAAGCCTTGCACGGCCTGGTGCCAGGTGCTCTCCTACCATCACTTTATCAAATCTGGTATCCTTAGGCTTCTTCTTATTGCATAGTAGCCGAACCCTGTCATCATGTCTGACAAACCTTCGAACATTGGGCAGGGTTTGCCTTGCTGTTACCGACTAATTGAAGCTTGTTGTTGTACCAAATGATTGATTACATTTCTATCAGTGTGCATGGAAGTACTGTCTGCCCCTTCACAACAATCTTCAACTGATACCTCGTATACACGTTTAGTAGTAGTACCCTCTGCTTTAGTGTCAAAGCTATCCAACAAATCTAATGCATAATCTTGGATCCCCAAAATCGTTTTACCTGAATTAGCCAATTGGATGCGCCATAATTAAAGGCGTGCGCTATGACAACGTGCTCCAGCTACAAACTTATAGCTAAGGACCGAATCCCTCGGGCCTTTGAATGCCTTTTCCTTCGGTGTCATATTCAGGGAAGGCTCAGTGGTTAGAGCGCCCGCCTCATGAACGGGAGGTCGTGGGTTCGAACCCCGGCCGAGTCATACCAAAGACTTCTAACAATGGGACCTTCTGTTTTCTAGCTAGACGCTCAGCATAAGATTAGAAAAGGGTAGTAATGACGTAATATGTTATGCAGGGCCCGCTGGAAGAACAGTTTCACAACTGAAGTGGCTACCCTGGGTAATTAAAACATTATTGTTATTATATATTTTTCCAGTAGGGTTGTAATCGCTGACGCGAAAATTTCTAAAGCCTCATTCCTTTGCCGCTTCCGTGCATCTACCGGTATACAAGATTTGAAAGTGGGTAATTGGTGTTACCAAAGACAGCTGAAAGTTTCTTTCAAACCAAACTGTAATCCTGTTGGTCTGAGCCCGGAGTGCTTTCCCAAACATCAAATGCTGCACCAGCATTTTAACTGCGGGCAGTCAAGATTTCATCTGTTTTTTAAAATTCTTGATAAGATTTAGTTGAGACCTATTGAAATATATGCGTCCGTCCTTACCCGATCAGAAGTATATCACATACGCTCGCATTGTGTTCATAGGCTATTGTATGGTGGTATTGACCCTTAACCTTGACCTTTTGATCTCATTATATCAAACATAATCAGATTTCCAGCCACCTTTATTGGACCTCCATATTCAATGCTTCAGAGAGCAGTTAGAGTTGAGTGATTAAAAAATTAATTTTTGGTCAAACTCTTATTATCAACTGCTTATTCAAGTAAATCTTTTCTGGTAGTTCTTTTTTTTTTACTTCAACAATTTCTAAAACAAAAAATTTATCATGCCAGGTTACCAAATCCTAACTGTTTTAAAAATGGCACTATCCTGCTCGAAATTGTATGTCAGTGTATTTACATCTTTATTTTATCTAATACATATTAACAACACATGGTAGATGGCTTTGATGTGAAATATATACTCACGTTGGGCTTGTCCAACTTAGGGTGAAGTTCAGAATAATGAGTTCTGACGTACCCAGTCAATATTTGAACCTCGTTGTAGGTGTAGGAGGTTCTTCCCACTTCCTGTGCCAAAACAAAGTTTTAAAATGGAATTTAAACTAAACAGAAAAATGCAACCAATTTGGTTGCAGTTCCGCATAGTGGGTGCGGATGTACCCCGTCAATATTTGAACCTCGTTGTAGGTGTAGGAGGTTCTTCCCACTTCCTGTACCAAAACAAAGTTTTAAAATGGAATTTAAACTAAACTGAAAAATGCAACCAATTATTTGATTTTGAATACTGTTTCATATGATCTAAACAAAGCAAACAACACACAGTTAAACAAATTTTATACAATAATATGTAGTCTAGTGTGATAAATTAACCAAACAAAGTCAAGAAGTCCTACAGAAAACTGCATTTTAACTGCAGAATACCCCACACATTTTTAGTCTACAAGTACCACATACGTCGTTGGCGAGCCACCAATCAGAAGACCGAGTCTGGCTAGCTCGCTAAACCAGCACATGCGCACATGGTAACCGTTAGCGTCAGGGATAGGGTTATGAATATATCATGCAAACCGACCTTTTCACCAACCCATCAAATTCAAGCGGCAAGAACAATGTAATACTTTGGAGTTGTGGTTGAATCTCACTCTCAGTATTTAGTCAATTCAGTTCTGTTTTTTACCTTAATAATTTATACATAGCTAAGCAATTAAAGTTCAATTGTTTGTGACCTATTTCTAAGCTGTTATTGTTTATGATGTAAAAGAAAACATATCAATATCAGCGAAACTAAGCTAGCTAGGGTCAGGGCCCGGAATTCTCAGCGTGCAGGGCAGGGAATAATTTTCCTCAAATTTTTTTATTAGCAATTTCATTCGATGGATAAATATTTCAAATAAAATTCTGTACATTTCTATGGAAGAAAACTGCTACACAAAAGATATTTTGTATAGCGGAGAGTGGGTGTGGCCTAATTAGTCAGAAGTATTGTCCCACTAGATTGAAGATTAAAAGTCAGCTGACAATTTGTCAGAGCTTGTTATAGAGTTTCGTGAAAAGGTTTTTAGTCAGCACTGACAGTTGTCGGCGGACAGATGTTGATGAAACACCCCCAGTCTGGATAGGAGGATGAGATGAAGTTTGCGTTCAGACTGGGGAAGAACTTCAGCTACCACTTCTAGTCTGTGTACCCATTGTCCAAAATTCCTTCCGTCTTCACCAGTAAAAACCTCAGGGAGATTTAGTCGAAATGTACTCATGATGATACATAAAATCAGTTGAAGAAGGGTGTGGTTGAGGGAGTGGAAGAGGGATTCAGCTCGGTCAACAACCACTCCTGGTTCAGCAAACCAACAAGGTCCCAAGTTTTTCTTCCACAGCAGCCAATAGAGAATGGTCATGGCAAGTGTAGGTCATACCCTCAAGAGAGCAAATCTTCCCCTACGCCTAAGTGCAACTTAATTGCTTCAGACTTGACGGCACAGCTCTCCTTGGAAGTTCCTGGAGATTTCTACCATGGTCCTGGTCTGGGCTGTCATACTGATCTAGAGATGGTTCAGCGAGTTGATGGTCAGCCTCCTGCAGGAAAGTGGCTGCCTCTTGATCAAGGGTGATGTGGGGGGATTCTCTGAAACTCGCAGGCAAAGACTCCCAGGTTTTCTCCGGGTACTCCCTCATGACTGCAAAGAGATGTTTGCAGGGCATCTGGCTCCACCACCAATCCCAGCATATGCAGCTGGGAGGGCCATAGGTCAGTAGCTTGACAACATATGTCAGCTTCTGCTCAGTGTCACTCTCCACCTCAAAGGTATTAGATGAAACCCTCCTGACATTTGTCTGTGGGATAGTGTCTGCCAGCCCAAATATTCTCATGCAGTGCTGAATAAACCAAGCAGGTCTGTCAATTTATCTAAATTCAGATATGCATAGAATTGAATTGATCTTTATTCCATTCATCATAAAAACATAAGGAACATATAAAATGCAATATATAACGTACAAGTTAAAGAGAAACATTAAGCTAGCTAAATTCAGATTATGGCTACTCCTGCTATGAAGACACCAAGCTAGGTACCTTGTTGCTCCCACCACCTTAAACGCTTCTGATATTCCCTTGCATCTCTTCTTCTTGGGATGTTATATCTTGTAATTGTGGAGTGCTTGGCGGCTGTTGAATCCTTGCTTCACTGGGACAATCCCTCCTCATATGTCCATTCTTGTTACAGTTACAGCAGAATGGTGTGGAATTCTGCCGAGGATTGCTGGTCATTCCTATCATGGCTTGAACCACCTCTTTCAATGTCTCCTTTAGTTCAGTGATCTCACTCTTCAGGCTTTAGATAGTTTGGTCTTCAGCTGTCACTGATGCTTTTGCTGCCTCTACCTCACACTCTCTGATGCTGGGCTTTGATGTCACTCTGTTGTCATCCAGACCTTTAGAGAACTTCCTTCCGCATATCAATGAAAGACTTGCCCTCAGCGGGAAACATTATGGGACGGAGCTCCCTCTGGATTTGTTTGTCCTTCACTCCAGTGACATTAAGGGTGTTGTCCTGCAAATTGCTTCAGACTTGACGGCACAACTTTCTTTGGAAGTTCCTGGAAATTTCTACCATGGTCCTGGCCTGGGCTGTCATACTGATCTAGAGTTGGTTCAGCGACTTGATGGTCAGCCTCCTCCAGGAAAGTGGCTGCCTCTTGATCAACGGTGATGTGAGGGGATTCTCTGAAACTCGCAGGCAGAGACTCCCAGGTTTTCTACGGGTACTCCCTCATGACTGCAAAGAGATGTTTGCAGGGCATCTGGCTCCACCTCCAATCCCAGCATGTGCAGCTGGGAGGGCCATGGGTTAGTAGCTTGACAACATATGTCAGCTTCTGCTCAGTGTCGCTTTCCACCCCAAAAGTATTTGATGAAACCCTCCTGATATTTGTCTCTGGGATGGTGTCTGCCAGCTCTAATTTTCTCATACAGTGCTGAATAAACCAAACAGGTCTGTCAATGTATCTAAATTCAGGTATGCATAGAATTGAATTGATCTTTATTCCAGCATAAAAACATAAAACATATGAAATGCAAACATAGAGTACAAGTTAAAGAGAAACTTTTACAATAGAATATATAGAATGTGGAGACAGCTAGGAAAGCCAAAGGCTTAATATTGGTGCTGCCACGAAACAGTAATACAGTATAAAACCATCTTGCGGGCTTTTGCAGTTGCATACCACTCTGTTTTCAGTGATCCAGGCATTGTTGGTATCGCTGTTCTCTTTCACAGCCTGGAGGAGCCTCTCACGGCCTGGTTCCAGGTGCTCCCCCACCATCACTTTATCGAATCTGGTGAACCCTGTTATCATGTCTGACAAACCTTGCCAAGATAGGGTGGGGTTTGACTTGCTGTTGCTGACCTATTCGGAAGCTGGCTCTCAAGTCTCCCTCATTGAACCCGACTTGAGCCTCTGCTGCAACCTCCACCACCAGCTTCCCTGTAGATTCCTCTGGGCTCTCAGGGACTCCCCTAACTATTCCAAATATCCATGAATGTGACCCTTTCGTGTTCTTGAAAACGACTTGCTCCTCACCCGTTTATGGTCCTTTCTTGATTGGTTTCTGTTTTCTCCCATTGCTAGAATTGTGTTCAAGAACTGATAACTCTAGCCTTGCTAGCATACCAGGGTAGTGGAAACGTTTTCTCTTAGGACAATACTTCAGAAGCATGCTGTGGTATGCCTCAAGATCTCCTGTTTTACAAGCCTTTGTCAAATGATGATTATCTTTCACAAGATTCCTGTTGAATAGGACCTCTTGAACTGCCAGATGTGCTGGAGAACCTGGTGTTAACCATCGTGTGACTCTCTCTTCATCAGGTGGAAGCGGTTCATGACCACATTCATAAAAGTTATCTCCAGAATTCCACGAATTGACATTAGGCACATGATGTGTGATGGACTGCCACATCTTGATGAGAAGCTCCTCATCTCCATTGCAATTTGAGGCTGACCACCACAAATGATTTGTAATGACTCTTATCCATTGGACAAGTTCTGAATTTTCTTTTTGTTTGCTTTTGGCCAGCAACTTCTTTTTGACTGATTTGCAGACATGCCAAACATCAAATTGATGTTCAACATCAGAGTACTCTTCTCTCATTACTTTTCTTATCCCAACGTGTCCGTCAGTTGCGACTGTGCCAACATTGACACCAGCCTCCACCAGCTCTTGCATGGCCCGTTAAAAACCTACCTTTTCCATTGCCACAGAGCTTGTAGCTTCTGACACTTGAACCAGGGCCATGGACAAGACTTTATTTATACTCATATTCATCATGGTATAACTGCAGTACTTTGCATTATGCCCAGGGGGATCGCAACCCCCATCCCCATATATACAGTTATTTCCTTCATTTTCAACTTCCCTTCTAGCTTCTGCTACATTTTCCTTCTCTTTATTGCATAGTAGCCGAACCTTGTCATCATGTCTGACAAACCTTGCAAAGATAGGGTGGGGTTTGCCCTGCTGTAGACCGATGCTAATTTGTCTCCCTCATTGAACCCGACTCCAGCTCCTTCTGCAACCTCCACCACCAGCTTCCCAGTAGGTTCCTCTGGGCTCTCAGTGACTCCCCTAATGATAATATTGTCCCGCCTCTGCTACTGTTCCATACCTAAAATCAACATAATTCCCCTCTGCTTTGGAAAAGGTGCTGTGGATCAATTCAACTGCGCAGGCTGGTATGAATCTCCTCACCCCTCTCCTTAGTAGGCTTTGGACCCAGTGGGTAACCATTTGATAGCCTGCATATCTGTAAGACCTGTAGCAAAAGAGTGAGAGTGAGACAAGCAGCTTCAGTTTTAATATTCAAAACAAATTTCTTTTTCCATTTTTTAGTAATAGTATTGCACATATTTTCATGGCGTTTACTCTTGACAATCAAATAATTATTGTATCTTCTCGTGACTCACGCACAAGGTGCCATATTGCTATTAACTGTAGAAGTAATAAATACAAAATAAAGTTCATGCAGTATACCCAAATGTCCGGCATCGAGACAGGTTGATTATCTGGACACGTGATTTCAACCATTATTTGAAGAACTTTACAAGCAATGTTTCATAAATCTACTAAGCTATGTTGGACATGCAAGAAGAAAAATATTCATGATGGTCATTATATATTATACATATTTTGATGACAATTTTTTTTTAAATGAAAAGCCAAAAGCAATAGCCATGGCCTTGGCGGAAGCTTTATTATCCAAATATACAACCTCCTAAAATACAGTTACAACCAATTACTAATACATTGCACGTACTAGAGGACTTCGAAAAAATTAAAAAATACAAGTAAACCTACTCATTTTCAAGCTTATCCAGTATTTGGTCCCTATGCCCTAGCTCTCGTATCCAAGCAGGCAATCAAGGACGTCCTAAGAACTGCCCGTTCAAGACAAACCTTACTAAAGTCTTCATGAACAGTATTGCAAGAAATATCCTCGCTCAAAAAGTGTAGACAGTTCATGACTTCAACACAACAACACAACATCGACACTGTAACAGAGTCTCCATTGGGATGCATAGTCCAAAGAAACACCAGTCGCTGTTAGCAAGACGGTCTACGTCTGGATCTGGGGCTGGTGAGTCTTAGTCTTCGTCGCCGTGACACTGAAGCCTTTCCCATTGCCTTGCATGCATTTCGTAAGCGGTGAACGTGGGTTTAAAATTGTAAGGCTTTGGACGTACTAGCGTAGCTTCATTCTCTTCCAATGTTCATCGGAATATTGGCGCTTCGATCTAGATTAGTGTTCAAATGGGCTGGGCAATCTCGATGGTTGGCGACGGCAATCATCAAAGTATTGATGTGTTTGTCTAGAGTGTTGTCTCTCCAGCTTGAGTTCCGGCTCATCCAATCACTTTAAGACCTTTTCAAGTGTCACCGAACTGGTATCATTTCTCTTTGGCGAAGTTGAAGCTATAGTATGGTTAGGTGCTACTGACAGTTGTCCCATCCGGTTTGCTCTCTCAACTCTCACAGCAATATCCAGCAGGGGTTTGTCGATACCCTTGCTGTTGCCTGGTGCTCAAGTCTCCCTCATTGAACCCGACTCCAGCCTCTGCTGCAACCTCCACCACCAGCTTCCCAGTAGATTCCTCTAGGCTCTCATGATAATATTGTCCCACTTCTGCTCCTGTTCCATAATCACAAGCTTGTCATAATGGGGTTGCAGCGCTCCTTCACCTTGAGGGAGATTTGCCCAGGATTCTGCCTAAGTTGTGATTTTTTTCTAAGGTTGCCATGTCGGCTTAGTGCTTCGGAAGTTCATTTTTTTTTTCAATGTTCAGAGCACGATCACTTGTGTCTTGTAGTGATGTTTCAATATCCAAAATTTTTCGGTGCATGCAGTTCGTTTCGACACGAAGACATAAGTTCACTGAGAGTGGGCTGGTCAGAGTGATTTGGACTGATGCTGTGTAGTACTAGTAGCTTGGGTGTAACGCGGCATGGTAGTAATTGTAGGTTGATTAAAGTCATTCAAAAATACAGCTAAATCTCATGGAAATGCGCAAGAATTGATGTCCAATTCATACAATTATATGTTCACATGTATAGATTGACGTAATTAACCTGCTTATGTATCAGTTGTATGTAGAAAAGTGTGAATTGGCACCAGCCGGAGCTGTCAGAAAACATGTGTTAACTCAACGGCATCCATGTACAATTTATACCATGCAACAACGGCAACCACCGTTCTCTGTCCTTTTTCCTCTGCCAAAGAGGTAGAAGATTCAGTGCTACATCTACAATATCATCTACATTCGAATTGGATGCCTCGTCTCCCTCCAATACATCTGTACAATGCTGCATATTCAACAATTTTCAATTTTCAAGTTCAAGTGAAGGAATATTCAACCATTCATAGTTAGAGCTTCATACCATGCTCTTCTTGATATACTTGAAATTAAATAGGGTGGTTAGTGAAAGTTTATGGAAGATGGCGGAGTTAAACCACCGTTTTACTTACGGGGCGGTGATATGAGGTGAAATGATAGACAGGAAGAAAACATGGGTACTAACCTTAATAACTAACCTTAATATTTAGAAGTACTGGATACGAATGCTCAGCTATATGATGCTCAGCTATGAAATATAATCTACGAAATACGATACTCAGCTAGATAGCGGATAAAAGCTCCCTCGGTCGAAGGTTAACATGAGAGAGCGTGGATTCAGTATATAATAATAGTAGCTATAGAAGTTTTCTATTATCTATGCTTGTAGCGGGGCTGTATCAATCATCATCATGATCACCACTGTATTATCTATAATCTAAATTTTTCCTCTATACCTTCCCCCCACCGTCCTTTCCCCCTCTGCAAGTGTCTTATAACTTCAATCCACTTTGCCTTTACCGACCATTAGACACAACGATGTGGATGAAGAATATATACTTTACAAAGAGTTTTTAATGTCGCAATTGTTTTGATTCGCTATTGCTAGCAACCACGTCTCCATTATCTCATCTTTACATCTCCATCATCATCATTTTCATCATCATCACCATCACCCTAGCTACCATCTTCATCACCATCATTATCTTCATCATCATATCTATTTCCATTATCATCATCTTCATCACTATCATCTCCATCTCCATTATCATCATCGTCTACACAAACACCATTATCTTCATCACCACTATCACCACTGTCATCATCCCCACCATCATCGTCTTCACGACCACCATCATTGTCTTCACGACCACCACCATCACTGTCTTCACGACCACCACCATCACTGTCTTCACGACCACCACCACCATCATTGTCTTCACGACCACCACCATCATTATCATCACTATTATGATCATCTTCGTCACCATAATCTTCATCATCACCATCTTCATCACTATCGTCTCCAGCTCCATTATCATCATCATCATCATCACCACTATCACCATCATCATCATCTCAACCATCATCGTCTTCACGACCACTCAGTGACATTCGCCCTTAACCACTAACACTTCCATCTCCTCTCCATCTTTCATCCCCCTGAAATTCTCAAAACAAAACTAC
>BEXV01000441.1:5961-24448 GCA_003118195.1 Hemicentrotus pulcherrimus
TCATGACTGCACATCAAAGACGTTTAAATATAATTACATACAAACTTGTGCAAGAAAAATCTTGAACTGTAGATCTAGCGATGAAGGGTATCATTCGCTTGAATTTGAATTGGGAATTCGAATCCTTGCCCTTTGCGTATCCCTTTAGTAAGACCTTTCTCTCTTTAAAATGTAATTCAAACTATTACAAGGGCCTCTCATAAGGACTATAAACCTGAGTAATGATTTACAACACGTATAATTGGTTCATAATTGTACAAGTACCATGCGATGTAAAAATGGCATAGTAATTGGGCAACGGAATAAGTTGTGCCAGACAATGCATTTGCCACATCCAAACTTGATTGTTTGTGGCGCCTCATTATCTCATCTTCTCGGTCAAGTTCACACTGCGTCTAAATGCATCCCCTTCCTTCTTCTTAATGAGCAGGAACTAATCGCTAATGAAGAACCACATTGCCTTAGGATGTTACTAACAGAGACTAATTGACGAGAATGCATTAATGAGCCTCGTTTATCTAGGGTACCAGCTTCTTATTGATCATAACAAATACAAATGATTTCACGTTTCGGGTTTGCATATCACATGATAATAACGTTTACAGGGTCTGTATAGTTTCTCTGGCTTCAGCTCCGTCAACGGTAGCAATAAATGCTTGTAAGGAATAAATCTTACCAGGTAATAATAATTATAATGATAATAAAATATAAATTTATAACGCGCACATATCCAAAACTTTTGATCAAGGCGTGGCAATATTGAATGTGCAAATTTAACAAAAATATTAGACAGATAATCTGAAAAAAAAATGTTAGATATGAAACCGAAATGCGTTTCCAGTTGTGTTTTTGAATTGTTCTGTGGAATCAACTTACTAAGATAAGAAGAAAGAGAGAGAGAGAGGTAATATTTAGGGGTGGGGTTCCATCCAAAGTGGTAATATCTTATGTGACCCCAAATCCGACACCATAATTTGATTAATTTCATTACAAGAAAAAAAAATAAAGGTATCGACTGCTCACAGCCGCGTGTTCGCTCCACACTGTCTTGGTCCCGAAGGCCCGAAGTAGTCATAACAGTTTTTATTGTTCGTATTCTCGGAATCCTATACACTCGCCTTGTTCGCTTTCATTCCTAATGGATTAGATATGTCTGTATAATAGATTCTGCATTTAGGTAAGTGGTAAACACCGCAGTAGGACTTTCGTTAGGTTTACACGGCAGTCCGTCATCTTTGCGTTTAGGTCACGGCTTGTAGTTGAAAACCTCGATAATTGTCGTTTCGAACCCGTGTGAATCCTCGTTGTGTTAATGGGTTGTGTATAACTTCGAGGTTTCGCAAACTTAAAGTTTAAAACAAAATGTACGACGGTCCCGTGTAGACGTAACTATTGTATGAAGCTCTTAGGCTTGTAAGAGAAACTCGATACAATCTTAAAAACCTTTAAGTTCGTGTAACTAATACAGATGCGACAGGGAAATCTAAAAGGTAACATAATCTCGTGTATGCACGGATTATCGCGTCTTAAGAGCCTATGTGTTGCAATATCAAAAAGATTTCATGTTAATTATACAACAGAGGATGGGAATTGTATTTTATACGAGCATTTCTCATGAGAGTTAATAGCAACAGCTATAAGCAACTATGAAGAAGTGGAATCAATAATAGGAGCTTAGATTTTATGACAGTTTAATTTCTACTACGTAGAATGGAAAATGTAATGGTATGCACTATAACGGGTGAGTAAAGTATATAGTGCCTCATTAATGACGTCGAGAATAGCCACAATAACACACAGTGAATGGAGAGCCCTCATCGTTGAATGTAAGGCAGAAGTTCGAAATGGAAGACATACAAGGCATAGGGAAAGTCAGCCTGCTGTTGATATACATGTTTTGGAAAATATTCTGCCATAGCTCAAATATCTTAAAACTCCTTGGATAATATCATTACTGGAATTGCAAGCTTTTGAAACAGCATTATACATGCATAAATGGGGATACACAGATGACGCAGCGTGACGCAGACACCGACTGCGAGTGTGGAACATCCGTGCAATCTGTGTTACACAATATGGAGTTGCCCACTCGTAATTGATCAATGCTTCCTGGAAGACCTGTGGCAGCAACTGAGAAGGCTCGTCAGTGTGCAAAAGCCTGGCAGAACATTTTAAGCACAGATGATGGACAGAAGTATTTAAAAATAATGCGACTTCCTCATGCATTTTATGCCTTGCATTGTATTAAACGTTCTGCCTGACTGACAGGGTAATGTCCCACTGATTATTAACGCACGTTAGACCTTGAGACTAACACGCTTGGTTGCCCCCACTGTTATCAACTCGACTGTGGCATTGGCTTTATTCCAACGACTAGGTCAAGGGGGTTTGGGGCGAGTGCGTTCAGGGCGAGAGCGTGTGGGCCGATATGTTACCCATATTGTATTGAAGTTTACTTTTCTTGAATTTCAGAAATGAAAGGCGATCAATGTAAATGAAATGACTGTCGTTTCATTTTGAAAATAAACAGCATATTCCTCAAATTTGGGTTCATAATTGAGAAATCAAACTAGAGTGATATTTACGTCTTTGAAATGTAAATAAAATTGTTGGCTATTAAAATGGTCAACTTTTTATCCCGAAGCGAGTACAAACATTCACATAGCTTTCAGTAACAGCAGCACGATGTATTGATGGCAGGGTCACAGGATAACAGATCGAGAATAATGCATTTGTAGCAAATCAAGTGTGGATTTCGTTTCCAAAAATCTGTCTTCCCAAAAACTGGAACAGATGGAATGGAAAGTATTCTGAAGATTCCATGCTAAAATAAACTGTGGATTCATTCCGGTTAAAGAATCAATATGATGATAGCTTGCGGTGTCGTCTATTTGTATTGTATCGATGCAGGTCGATAGTAGCGTAATGAGATTTTGTATGCGTGTTTAATACAAACAGGACGGCGCCAGTGCTTAGGTGAAGCCTCTTACGCGCAATGTGACAGTGATATCGTATTTTGAGAAGTAAGGGCAAAATGAACAGTGCGTGCATTGCGTTGAGTTACTGACGCATGCACGAGTTGCTTTCAAAGGCTTGATTGGCGCAGGCATAAATAACGCAAACGAAATGGCGCCTCTTTTGCACGTCTAACGATTTGCTGCGTCGTATATTCTGAGGGTTCCTTTTTTTGATTTATGTCTCATTAGATAATCGAAGGTTCATCAGTAAGTTTAATGATTAATAATATTTATCTAAATATTAAAACGGTAGCATGGCAGGCTGTTCGAATGACAGTGACGATTCGAGAGAGAAACCATTGATTATAAAATATCGAGTAATCAAATATCCAAGAAAGATGATGAAGACGAAGGCATTTGAACGAACCAAAAAACAGGGGGAGTGAAAAGGAGAGAAAACATTTACAAAATGATAGAGGGTTAAAGAAAGAAAGAGCGAGGGTGTAGTAAGAAAAAAAGAGAGAGATATTCGAAGGGGGAGAAAGGGGAGGGAGGGAGAGAGAGAGAGAGAAGGCTAGATAAGAAGAGAAAGAGGGAGAGACAGGGGTATAGAACAGAGGGAGGGAGAGAAAGAGAAAGACATTTAAAGAGGAACAGGGAAGGATAAAGCGAGAGAGAGAGAGAGAGTGGGGCATAGGAAGGGAGAGGAAAAAGAGATTTGAAGAGGGAGAGCGAGGAGAAAGACCTAGAAATAAAAACATGAAGAGAGTTTCAGGAGGGCTGGGAGAGTCGGAGATGGGGGCAGAGAGACAAGCAGACAGCACTTACAAAAATCCATCCTAGGAAATAGGAGAGGTAGCAATTATTATACGATTTAAGAGTTGCTAAAAGCATTGTCTCGTAAATAAAAGAGATAATAATCACCAATAAATCGGGTGCATCACAGCATATAGTTACATTTCCCGAGTAATTACTCGCGACCTAGTTACCGGTCATTCGTTTATATAGCAACGGTGCGTGTACATACATGTACTTAAATCGTCACGCTACATGTACTTAAAATCGTCACGCTATGTGGGTGCCTAAGGGTTAATGTCCTTCAGGAAGCGCGAAGGAACTGGGATTGGGAATTAATGAAAGTGTCAGAAAAATATTTCTTCGCCAGACACATTATAAGTTGCCCGGGAGAAAAATCAAAGATTTGAACACCTCTTTGTGCTTACTTGCACCAGTAAATACTACATGTAGAAACTTTGGTCCTTCACAAAGTGCACCCAATACTGTACCGTCAATTCGACAGTTTCTTGGCTATCGCATGCTTTTAAAAAAAGTGACGGTTCATTACTAACGTCTACCCATTACAAAAATTGCCGAAATGAGACAGGGAAGCGTAGACTTTTGAAATTTAAGAGTGGCTTGATTTTTCTCCAGGCAGTGCTAATTTTCTTTCCCCCTGCCAGCATCACTTTGAGAATTTTCAGCACGAATGAAAACTATGTTAAAAGGTCTGAAGGGGGTGTCGATCATCTGCCCACTAAACGTCCCTAATATATTTGATTTAAGCATTTAGCATCAATCAAAATATGATTAGAATATTTAGCTTGGTGCTTTTACATTTTTTGTCTTTCATCATTTCTTTCTTCCATCCTTTCGTTCTTCCTTCCTTATTAATTTTACACTTCCAGGCAAAAAGCTTTACCATGCGTATAACAATACAGAGAAGTAAAAATGTTTGTTATACTCTAGTTATCTATATCTTAGATTTGTCAATTATAGCTTATATGTAGATTCTATCTAAAGATGCATTGACTGATTCATTACAGGAAACTTGCTTGTGATTATCCCTAGGATATGGTCTGCAACTACGGAGGGCTTTCTGTCATTTGGCCAGACAACTGAGTTAATGGATGGACGAAGGAAAGGTGCTATGATAAACCACCTCCCTGGATAAACTGAACCAGTTCATGTTGTAATGCTACTCTGATGAATGTTATACCTGTGGGTAGAAACTGATCGAGAGGCAGAGGAAGACCTTCTAAATCGAAGGGGGTGGAGAGGAGGGGCGGGACCACATTTGCCGACTGGTTAAGTCAACCCCAAAATACTGGGCAGGCATCAACTTTAATTAAAAAGTTTGAAACTTTAATAAAAAACGCAACGATTAAATGAACAAAAGAAATTCTAAGAACATCGAACATCAATCATACATGAGTATCCCTTATATCACTCATTTTCTTCTAACAAAACCAAAGACTAAACGCCGCAGGAATTTGTTAGTGCAACCATAATTCAACATAAGTTTTAACTCCCAATAAGCTCCGATAATATCGAGGAGTAAATCAAACTCCTCTGACAGGAATAGGTGAGACAAAGCAGTTCCTTGGGACTACATCTTATGACCCATTTACTTCAGGTTGCGACAAGTAACGCCTGAATTAGCTAATGGTACGATCCATCATGATTGAGACACAGACGGCATGCAGTGGGACAGCGTGGATGAGACAGATCAAGGGATGAGAGTGACGGAGGAGGAGGTGCACGACGGCTACCATGGTTACGATGATGCTGGAGGAATTATGAGAACAATGATCCAAACGACGGGTGGTGATAATGAAAACGAGAATGGAGGTGGTGGTGGTGGTGGTGGTGGTGGTGGTGGTGGTGGTTATGATGATGATGATGTTGATGACAACGACGCATGTGATTGTAATGTTGGTGAGAGTTATAATGACGAGAATGGTAGTAATGGTGAAAAAGGGATGATTTATGACGATGAAGATGGTGATTGTGATGTTGGCGATAATAAGGATAAAGAAGATGAAATCCAACTAAAGATGTGCATAGGTGAACAAGGCAGGTAAACGATGACAATGCGGTTATCTAATAAAGATGCTGACATATTCATTTGTATGCATACTAGAAATTTTCTGTCTTATATTAATCTGTCTGTAATGTATGAAGTCTATTTATTCTCCCTTTCTCTTTGCTTGTTTTCTCCATCGATCTGCTTACAACGTTCTTACGTCTTCTTTCCACATCTTGTACTTCATCTGATAACGATGACGACCACTGTCTGTTTATCGTAGCGAGCACTTTAGTAGATGAAGAATTTTGAAATGATCAGAAAAATAAAACGGTACACTGCTGAGTCCCACAGCACGATATATAGTGAATTGAAGAAGAAGAAAAAATTAAGCATTTCTTACTCACAAGTTTTATACTGTAGTGGCCCTCATCGGGGAGATTCGCCCCTCATATTGGCAATGCTCTGCAGATCTAACGTAGAAAGAAAGAAACAAATGATATATAAATATACATTTCATTACTTACTCAATCTCGAAGTCAAGGACCATTCAAGAGTTTAAAGCAAAATGCATCTTTGGATTTCAAAAGGCGTCTCAAAACGCTCCCCAACATCACACTCATGCCACTTATAATAGCCTGTTGAGGGCGAAAGCTAATCTGCCTTGCAATATTACTGGCATCCTGAAGTGTCGATAATCAAAAGATATGTGAGAATACCTAAAACAAGTAGTACATGTTTCAGCACAAGCATATCGAGGAAAAAAAAAATACTTTGATAATGGATGATCATAGAAATCCAACAAGAAACTGGAAGACGATAAGGACCTTTCGAGATCTTCAATATTATAAAAGAGACGAACTTCAAATGGAAAATTTCTCAAGAATTGCTTTCTTTCATTAACTTTGAAAAAAGGGAGTATAGAAAAAAAGATTTAATTGTAATACGATCGGGACTTTTCAAAATGTTCATGAATACCAAGGACAAAAATCGGTTCGAGTACTGAGTCACGACTGTGTTAATACTTTGCATTAATGTGAAAGAGATGTTAAGTATAATCTCGAATTCTTATGAGACTGAATGATTTGATTTCGTTCTTCTTTGTTGAATATAACTCATGGCCTACGTCTTCTCATGTCAAATAAGACGTTAAGGAAAACTGTTCCCAGAATAACCGGCATGAATGATGCCTTTTATTCATGAGTTATTTAACATATATATTGAGTGCGATTAAAGGTGGTTTGGGGGCTAAAAAATAAAACCAGATACAAAGAAAACTAATAAAAAAATTGCACAGAACGCAATCAAGATGACGGTGAATGACGAGAATCACGGCTCAGAGGTACAGAGCACCGTTCTCCTATCCAGAAGATCCAAGGTTCGAAAACATGCGAAGGCATTATCCTTGAAGTGATGCATAAAATTACCCCTTTCTATTCCCTTTCCTTTTCTGAACAGAAAACAGGAGGAATGTTGAGTTCAGTTTAAAGAGAATATATATTTATATTGTTCCCCGTGACCTTTTCATTCTTAGTGTTTAGAGACTATCATAGTAGGCATGTTCCTAGAAAAGGCCCGTATTGAAAAAGTTGAAACTTTTGGACTAAGCAATTGTGTGAAGTTCCATTCACCTATTTCTATGTGCATTGGATCTGCTGTTCATCAAGATTGAGTCGACTTATTTTCATGTTGATCATTCACAGACACCACAATATACACAGTAGGGCATAACCAACCGTCCCCAATAACTTCTTTATAGTTTATTTCATAATGCAACTCCACAACCAGTACTCATCGTTATATTCAAGTGATGTGAACGAGGTAAACAACAGACTGGGGTGAGACATGATCATGTTCCTCTAGAGGGAGTAACCTGAGCCTTGTTTGTATTCGATGCATGAAGAGATCAGAGAGAGGGGGCAATTATCACATAAATCATTTTGACATTAACTCGGCATTGGATGGATAACGAGAAAATTTCTACTCGAAGGCTTTCTATGAAAAGGATATTAACAAATTGTAGGCCTATAATTTAGATCAAGACATGTCGATGGAAAAAAACATACATAATTATTTTCCTATTAATAAAACAAAAGGGCAATATTAAATAGAAACGTATAAAACAAAAGACCTAACGACCAACAATACTGTCAGAAGCCTTTTCTAAATAATAATATGTGATATACTTGAGATTAATGCATTAATGCATAACACATACAATCCATTTTTCCAGACATTATGTCATGATAAATAGGGGAGCTAGGAAAGGGAGCAGTGGGGTTTAAATCTCGGATGTTAATTCGCCCCTTCTCATTTAGGCTTTGACAAACTCGATGACGTTAATGGGAGACGAAAAATAGACATCCAAATTAAACATTCATTAAAGGTAGAAACTCTGAGGCATAGCATCATGCACAGGAAATGACAAGGGTGTTGGATTATGCGGAAATATATACAGCAGGGGTATAGTTAAGTAGGATAAAATAAATCCTCTCAGCTCAAGCCCTGGGAAATTATCAACATTCAAGAAGAAGATGGGGAATATTTTGAGACATACGACGATATGGTATTCATGATTATGATATATCTAGCCGGGGATCCAGGAATGCTCTTCTGCCTTTCCATACACCATACTTTTATAAGATGATGACTATTCCTCTAACCATCGTTAGCTAATCCCCCTTGTCATGTGTTCCTGGTATTCCATGAATATTGACATTTACAAAGACTTCGGCAATCTGAAAAATGACTTCAAGGGTTACTTAGGAAAGGATGTGTCCATGCGAGTTTTTAATTGTATTCCGATTGATTTGCCGTGTCTGCGTACGCAAAACAATCCATGGCATGTAAATAAATTAAAATAAAATATCATAGTAAAACCCAGTTCAGTAAAAGCTGGTATGAACACACATTACAACACATCTGTCAGGGGCAGATGTTAAACACCAATGAGTAAATTGTCAATGAATTAAATCTGTCAAGCTATATATATTATATATACATATAGTTGTATGAATCGCAGTGAATCATGATTTGAAATTATACGACCATTAAGACAGATAAATTTTGGAGAGATGTTAAAAACCAATGCCTTTGAAATCATCAAATACCAAGGGGTTCGTGTTCCAAACTTTATCACCTGATCTGCCCTGTCTATGTCTGCTTTACTGTCCATCTCGGTGTGCATACATGTTTGCATATTTTTGTCATAACAATTTTCAAAAATGTATTTCGTTTAATTCACGGATTTGCCTTGAATATACGAGGGAGCATAGTTGTTCCAATGTATCCACCGTGTTAATTCATATTACTAAACTTAAACGTAACCTCAACCAACACTGATCCTATCAATCATGTATGCTAGTTCCCCACGCTATGCATGAGACAATGTTCTCCCAAATTATGTATGATCACCATTTGATTCATTACTAGTATTTTCCTTTGGTCATGCCCTTTCTCTTTGCGAGGGGTTCAGGGTGGATGGGTATTCCAAAAATAAGTTTCTGACTTCTCCGATCTGGGGGACCAAAACATTGCTATTTAATATACTGTACACGCATTATAGACCAGAAGCATGAATGTTAAGTGTGCTTGCGTGCCTAAAACTGTGTAGCCAACTATGTTTGTAAATTGGAGAAACATTGGTCCAATCACGCGCGCTCAGCTGAGGAATTGAATTCTGAAATATTCAGATGTTCCCGCCAAATACACATGTCGTCTATCACAAGGTAAGAGTCCTATAGCTAGAATGAAATAAGAGTAAAATTGATAAATAGATGGAGAAACGGATGGAGTGATGGTAAAACCCATAGAAGGCTAGATGGAAGGATAGATCAATAACTAAAGAATTTGTAAATAAATCCGTCTGGCCAACTGTTATCAATATCTGAGTTTGCCTCAAATCCAATGAGGTTGATTTAGTTAGTCGGCAGTCGGTCGTATTTGTAGAGCTCAGTTCCAAAAGCGATCTTTTTCATTCTATTTGTTTTTGCATGTCATTTTAGTGTGGGGGTAATGTCGTAGTTGAAATGTTCCATGAGGACATCTCCAAATGCTCTCATATTCGAAATACGACCGGAGATAACATAAATATACCTTAAAAAATTAAATAGGCTAACTTTAGAAATTCCAATTCCAACGTATGAGAATGTCTCATGGAAAACGAAATCGCACAATTATATTCTCCTAGTACCATGTGTAGTGTTTAAGTGCTTTTCATTGTAGGTATTTATGATTCTGGGAAAGACTGAGTCAATATGTTATCTTTTTCATGACACAAAATAACTTAACCTTGTCCTTTTAAACTGCGTAACCTCCCTTTCCTTATAATTTCTGGACAGTTTCTTTTAATATTTAATCACATGAACAATTCTCAACTTTAATTGGCAATGCAGCCACTTCTAGTAAAAACACCGTGACGCTTCATCGTGCAAATCAAAGCATTTATGTAACCTTTCCCGGAGACTAACCTAATTATTTGGGCGGGAGAACAAAGTCAGTGTTTCTCTAACCCAGGTCAACCTATTCATGTATCGTGTGTCCCCCAACGTGCACGTAGGTATGAAGACGAATGACAAAATGTTGTAATTTCATTACGATTGAAAACGATTGGCTAACAAAACTAAACGTCTTTTGTTTACTGTGGTAGACCGAGGATTCCTTGACAAGGGGGAGAAAGGTAGGCTAGAATATGGATCAAAACATTTGGCGGGCAGCCCCCCCCCCCCCGGTAAAAACAAATGGAACACAATGTTATGCATTCCCGTCGGGGCTTTTCACTTTCTCAACAAGAATGCGAATTAATTGTACCGAGTCTAAATTGATTAAACTAATCGTTTGCTCTTCCTATCACTCAAGATAAACGTTTACCTAATGCAATATATTTGACAATAAAACATCATTCATTACGTTTCGGAGGAAGGCTAGAGGTTCAGAGCTTATATCATATCATAGTTTAACATAGTGAGTGTCAAGCTTTTTTTTTATACAAAGTATCTAATCTTATCTTTCTAAAAAAAATACATCCCCTAACACGAGAGCAGCGCATGTGAAGGAGTTGTGCCCATCTAAAGAATATCTAAATGGTCGCAGTTGTGTTGGTGCACGGTTTCAAATATTTAAGCTTGCATACAGACTGTCATTAAAATCAGACACAAGCTATAAATAACTAATGGAAGAAAAACAATCGCGATCGAGAATAATTTGCACAATAAAGAATTATCTGTTGGAAAGGAGACTAATTAATCGACTAAATAAGATATACTCAAACGAACTCCCAAAAGAAATGCAAATGAAAAACATTATTTCTCACATATCTCCTCTCCAGCACATCTAAAACTCAGCAGCTAGATTGATCACATTAAGTAGGAAAGTTGATCATATATCACCTGTTCTTTGCTCACTTCATTGGCTACCGGTCCATTCTCGCTTTACTTTCAAAATCATACTTCTTTCATAAAAAAATAACACATGACCTTGCCCCGCCCCTACATATTGTCTTGATCTAGTCTCCCTTCGATCCTCCTCTTCTGTCAGATCCCTCCATTCATCTTCCTCCATGCAACTAATTCAGGGCCCACGAACAAAAACCCGTTATGGTGACCGTGCCGTTTCATCGATTGCCCCCGCCCTCTGGAACAACTCCCATCCCATATTCAAAATGCCCCATCCATTGAATCATTCAAAACCCTTCTCAAAACCCAACTTTTTAATCAGTAGTATTATACTGGAGGCGCACACAAGTAGTTAATTCCATTCAACTCGATTGTATTGTATAATTTGTGTTAGTAATATTTTAGTTTATTTTGTTGCTTTTAAGGTATTGAAAATGTTGAATAATTGACAGAACCTTATGTGCGCTTAGAAACGCCTGTATAAAGCGCCCTATAAATGTAATTATAATTATCATTATTATTATTACCTGTATATTTTATGGCTTTCATGATACGCGACTTGATCATAATACAAACATATTGGATGGCTTTATAGCCTGCAAACAATATGAACCTAATTGCATTACTCCGACATTCAAGAGAATCTTGTCTTGAATCCCGAGATAGGCGAAAAATATTATTTGTGCATTCTCCACAAGTGATTTAAATGGATTGGTCCCGAAGTGCTTTCATATTTCAGATACGGCTTTGCACTAACCTTATATTATGATGCAACAGAATTATTTTTTTTTTTGTCCTACGTACCCAAATCTATGTGAAGCGTTATTAATCGTTTGTGATATTCAGCAAGATTCAGTGGCTTCTGAATTCGAACTTTACAACCAACTGTAGGGATAGCATGATGTCTCAAAATGTGGATTAATCATTGATCCTTACAGTACGACGAGTAGTGATTTACAATCTTGACATGACGAAGCGGGGGGAAAATTGACGTTTTATAACGCAAACTTTTTTGTTATTACCCAAAGTATACATGTATATTAAAGGCGCCATTTCCCATTTCATCCACGCAGCAAGCCGTGTGCATGCAGTAAGCTGACCACGTGACATTAATAGGAGACGTCATGAGAATGGCGCAGAGATACATCACACATCATATATCTATACATTATAAACTCGTCCAATGTCTCTGAAAAAAAAACGAAGTGCATTATAACCTAACAAAACAAAAACCACTCCAACATAATTATCATGAAACAGTAGACCTACTGATGCATAAAATATGCTTGTCTAGCCTCGAGATAATGGGAGAATTTAATATGAAGATCAGAAAGAAAGAAATAGGCCTTCGTAGTCATGTTTACTCACATAGCCTGAAGACGAAAAGAAGAAGAAGGTTGCCGCAGGTTATACACGCACCGAGACACGGTGCATCATTTCAAACGAAGCAGGCACGGGTGATACGTCACTTCAGTATTAATACATCGAACGCAAAATTAATATTTTTCTTTACGACGGAACGGGCTCATTTCAAGATTGAATGGGTTAAATTTGTTAAATATGTTGAGTTTGGAACCACTGCTGAAAAAACGCCAAACTGGAGTCCTGCGCCACGTGAGTTACTCACTGATCAGTAGTTTATAATTATACGTAATCACTGAACACGTGTTTGTCATTTGTAGAATTATTATAATATGATTATAGATAATGATGTAGAATGTTAAACGAGAATTGAAACATTAAAATTCAGGGCCCTGCCTCAAGATCGCACATCGTAAACATGGCAAAGTTACAACCTCCTATCTTAAACTAATGTACATAAAAAAATATTTAAAGAACCCAGGTCTTCAAAATACAAATTAATTTATTCCTCAACTTATTTTCATTCCCCTATATCTCTTATATACTCTCCAACGACAGAAACACAAATGTGTACATGATGTACTATGATGCTGTGCATATATTAATGTACAATCAAGTGTAAACACAACTGTCGTAGATACGTCACAATAAGGAATATAAAATATCTTTCTCACGCGACAATAATAAACCATACAACACTGTGGAATATGTTTTCCCTCCAGATCTATACTGCGAAGTGATGCAGATGTTTACCTTTACTTTCCGAATGTACGATACAGGTATCATCGTTTAGGTATTAGGTAACTTAACCTCTGATTCTAAACAAAATCCTGGATTTAGCTCATGTTGCAATCATGATTATAACCCGTTTAAGGTCAGAAATGAATCCCGTGACTTTTTACAAGCCAATCACATGTTTGATTATAAAGAAATTTATGATTTTAATTCGTAATTTCATAAACCATTTTTCCAACGGTTTTGAACAGTTTTGTTTTAGTATAACACTACAGTCAATTGGGAAAATGAGTATGGTAAAACCGGTCACTTAAAGATTTTTACATTTTTGAAGAACTTCATGATCATAATTAAGGCGCAATTTTGTAAGCGCTTTAATATTACACCATATTATCACAGACACTGATAGCACGTAGGGCCATGCATCTCAGATTTGTAAAAATGAAAAGATTGTTAAACAATGCCTTCACGATATTCTGTGACCTTCTACAATACTTAAGATGGCAAAACTCACCTTACGACGGTTCTGTAGGATTCAGCACAGCCATAAACCATAGGAAATGCGTTATGTATCCAGCGTCGCCGTCCTAATAAAACATCGTTACGAATATATCATGATATGACCAACACATATCGTACCAAGCCGACAACGGCCCTTAAAAAAAGACAATAAAAACTAGTCGATCGTAGAAAACGAGGTACTCCTCTGTAAAGATTCAAACAGGGAAGTCTCGATCTTAAATGGACCATGCTAAAGTCTCTTTTATGTATGCCGTAAATGATCATAATAGTCAAGAACCTACAATTATCAGGCTACTCGAGACGCGCAAACAAGAAAGGGGTGTGTTAACATTGTACTGATGGCGTAATCCGAAAATTCTTTATTGACCGTCTGGTGATTCTACATGGTAGTGTTCTCACTTTTCCAAAGTAGTATACCCACGGCGCAAAAGAGTATCATGTCTGACATTTGAGCCTACCACTACCAGTAGGATTCCCATTTCCCAGTGTGTCCGTAACAATTGACCTCCATCTCCTGTATCTTAATGTGTTCACTCTTTTACCTTTTTAAGTTAAAAATTGTTAAATCTATTTCTTTATTTTTATTATGGGCGAGTCCAAACAATTGTTTCTTATCCAGTAAGCTATCCCAACTTAACGTTGCCGTATTATGTACACTATGCGATATGTCATGTTGCGCTTGTGGTATGTTTGAAATACTTAAAAGTCTACACACACTTGTGTTCAGCGTATGTCAATAGGATTTGAACGTTTATGAAACATGACAAAACACTCCCCTTATTAAAGAGAAAATATTAAGACATGGGTAATCGAATCGACATACGCAAGGGCGGGACAAGGAATGTGCAAAAGAGTGGGCACAGTATATAGACACAAATTATGGTATTCTTAAAAGGGTCACGATCGGATCGGTTGTGCCATGTAACTCTGCTAGTGGACGTAAAAATCGATTTCATTATTTTTGTCAATCTCACTGTCTGTTCCTGAATCTGCGTTTAAGCCATTTGTATAAACGTTTATGTCACTCCACTGTCAATTCCCCCCCCCCCCCCAAAAAAAAAAAAAAAAAAGCGCTCCATGAAAAGCATGTAAAAAAAATCGACTATACCTGAAAGGAAATATGCTGCTAACTTTGCGCCATCATAAACAGACATGTGAGTTTGCTAATGGTACTCACTGTTAATACATTGTACTAAGAACTTTTTAAGAACTCGGGTAAACAAATCGAGTTGAGAAAAGATCAAATAAAAAGCCGCCGACGAAGATAATTGGCATCGAGTCCAAGGCATTATCCATGGTTTTATCGAACATGTGAAGTGGAAGGCTTGCGGCATGAGTGTTAAAAAAAATGCCTGGCTAAAATAATGTGATTGTGTTATACAAAAAGCTTTTGATACATGCGTGTTTTGAGGAATTACATGAAAGAAAATCGAGAAGCTTAATGACGTCTACTTACATGAAATTAAATACCAAATAAGGGTAAGTCACTATGAACATGACTGACAAAGAAAGCGGACAAAATATACAGTTCCTCAGATAGACAAAGAAACATCCCTTCACTGCTATTATGCAAATAATATGTAGAACAGGTGTCACATGCATATTCATCTGTTCTACACATTTTTACATAATAGCAGTGAAGGAATGTTCCTTTGTCTACCTGAGGAACTGTATATTTTGTCCGCTTTCTTTGTCCGTCATGTCCATAGTGAGTGTCGTAGGCATGCATCGGGTGTCTTGGTCTAGTGGATAAGTCACCGAAATTCAAAGCACAGGGGACAGGGTTCGAACTCTCGCGACTGCGTTAACAATAGGGACTTTTAGATTTGCACAACGACAACGTGGATTGCTACGATCGACGTCCTTTTAATGCACTGCCTTGAAAGGACGTCACACGTATCAGTCCACGCAAATCTAAAAGTCCCTAATTTAGCCTACATTTGCCACTCACCATCCAGGTGGAGTAAGAGGGTAGCCACCAGAAAGGAATAATAGGATTGAAAAATCGCTGTTTGAAACGCACCACGTGATATAAAATGTTCCAGTCTGATGCAACAGTATCGTGACATCAAAACCATCAGCATTTCACCTGGGATGGATACATGACTTCCACAAGTCATACAGACTACTCCAATAAGCTCCTAAAGCTATGGGCATATCCGGTGTTTTGTACAAATAGGGGTAGGGGAACGACTCCGAAAAGTAGGCACTAGTCATGTAAATAGGGCACATTTTGTGTGATGTATGCACAATAAAGAGTAATAATAGTAATATAGTAATATCATACACCCATCCGTCTCTGGAGATGTACCAAGCCCCTAAAAAGTGGTAATATTCTCCTGTCTACTGTTTTTCAATAAGGGGAGGGTCACTAGCCAGTAACCCCATACTCCCCCAAAATCCGCATCTATACTAATCTGAAGCACACCACGTTGAATTTCTGGAGAAAAGTATTAGGATACAAGAACCATCGCACGTCTTTTCAATTTGACGTCTCTGTTCGTTTAGTGTTTACGTGAAGCTTGTGTTCCCTAGAGTTATATGAGCAAATGTCAAAGAGAAACGAATAGAAAGAGAGAACAGAAGAAAGAGAAAGAGAGAGAGGGGGGGAGAGAGAGAGAGATAGAATGAAATAGAGAGAGGGGAGCAAAGAGGAGAGAAGGAAGAGCGAATGGGGGCAAACATAGTAGATGAGACTGAGATTGGAGTAAAAAACAAGATACATGAATTGAGAAATGGAGAAAAGAAAGGAGAAGTAACGAGGAAAGAGAGAACAGAGAGAAAGAGAAAGGGAGAGAGAGAGGGAGAGAGAGTACACATGATGAAAAAGGGGATTATGATCCCCAGAGTTATGTGAGCAAATGTCAAAGACGTGGCGATCGTGTGGAAAAGGGGCAAGAAAAAGATTTCAATAAAGATGTCATGGAAAGCAGAGAAATGAAAAAAAGAGTACGAGAAGATCGGCGATATGATAAACATAATACAAACAAAGATGTAAAAAGATTAAGCAGACAGTGATACAGAGAAAGACGGAGAGAGACATACTGCTTTTGAAAGAAAAACAAGAGAGAAAGAGAGATAGAGAGAGCACATTTCGAGGTAATGGTCGGTGTAAAGAATTTTAATTAAAGCTTTCTTCTGACACTACTAGAAAACGAAAGAAAGAGGTCTATGAAAGTTTGGAGGAAAAATATGTGCATGAAAAACAAAGTTATGAAGCCGTTTGGAATCTTGTAGAACACTAAACAAAATTTTAACTCTACAATTATTTACAGTGGAGTGAATGATGTTATTTGGTCAGGATGCAGATACTATTTTGTTCTGCTTGTAGACAAATGTCATTTTCGCAAAGTTTCTGCCGTTAATCAATAGCAGTTCTAGGGGTAAAGGCTCCTTCCCATACGGATTAAATCTTTTCCCAGATGCTTTACAAAGACATTAAATCAAGATAAAGTTTTCAATTTAAAAACAAAATAAAACCTTCCCCCCCCCCCCAAAAAAAAAAACGCGTGGGGCATGGGTTTGCAAAGCGGTCGTGCAAAACATTCGCTCTAGTGATAGCTGCTCAGGGTTTCGTTCAAAATGTAGGGTTAGTCGGTTAGCACTGTTGGGGTTACGTTAAGTTTACAGTAATGGTTAGGGTAAGTTGTAGTGTTTGGTCCAATTTAACATTTGAGGTCTTGAAGAAAAATTAAGTGCCGAGCAACTGTCACCGGGGCATGTGTCGCACACAACCTTGCATAACGTGCGTCTGATCATGGACCTACCAAGGTCTGATGAAGTGCGTGCCAAAGACAGGAAATTATGGCGCAGGCTAGGAGACAGACACAAACATGACATACAAACATAGCATCCGAAATATGCTTTGATACATTACTGACATGCGACGATTGTCTGTTTTACAGATGGTAGTAGTGAAGGGGACGTAGATAGTTATGTAGTAATCGTGAGTCGTGAACATACGCAAAAATGTAGAAGCAGCGACAAAAAGCGTCTGCCAACCACTCTTTGCCCAAAACAGCAACACATTCCTCACAAGTGTTCACTTCTATTTTCTATGTTTGTCTGTCTTTATTATGTATGCAAGCTTGTCTGTTTCTCTGTCTCGATCTGTCAGCCACCCCTCCTTCTTTATCTCTCTGGCTATGTCTCTCCATCTCCCCCTCCCCCTACCTGGTTCTTTACAATCTCCATGATCCCCGGTTTCTTGTTTCTCCAAGGTATTGTATTTGTCTTCTTCCCTACAGATTCCATGCAATTTCTCTTCCAACGGTAAGTAAAATGTGTCTCTTTCGTTAGCTTTTCTCACCTGGACATCCTCTTCTCCGCAAAGTTTCGAATGTCACAGACACTGAAACCTAAAGCTGCAGTTACCATGGCGATTAGCAAAACTAGAAACACGAGCCATTCTCCCAAAATGTTTCCCCGCCATAATTTTGTTTTTGTATCTGAATATTTAAGGCATGTTAATGGCGTTTTTAAGCGGGCTATCCATTATGAACGGTAATGAATACCGACGAGTCGAGTAGGAAAGGGAAAAAACTGTTAAAAGAAAAAAATAGTAGAAGTGAAATCGGACAGCGGACAAGGAAGAGGGAGGGGGAGGAGGGGGAGGGGAGAAGGGAAAAAGGAACGTTGAAATGAAGATGATAAGGCACCCTCCACCACCCATCTCCACCCCTTTTGAAGGCTTCATTACCACCACCCCCCCCCCC
>BEXV01000441.1:44887-56508 GCA_003118195.1 Hemicentrotus pulcherrimus
CTGACTGTTGTTATTCAAAATAAGTCAGCTTTCAATGATCTACCTAGCTATCAAAATGCCCATATGCTCTTTAGACGGACTATCTTTGTAATTTTCTTTCTTTTATTACAAAATGCTATGACAAAAAATACCGCAATCATTTTTCGTCATTAATAAACCAAATAGTATTTATTTTTCCATTAAACTTATTTCATTTACGATAATTGAATACAAACACTAATGTTTAGTATTGTGATACACATCATTTCATCCGTATTTATGAAAAACAATAAAGATTTAATTGATACGAAATAAGCATGCAGGGGCTAAATGGGCGCAAGCTAGAGAATGCTAGAACTGATATTGCTTTCCTAGCACCATCTATCAAGAGCCCTGGGTTGCCCTACTTCCTGTTATCCGTAACCCATCGGCTAATGTTTTGATAGCTTCAAGAATGTTCCAATGCGAGTGATCTTCACGCAATGTGCATTATGACTAATTGCCATACATTAACTTAAAGGCTAATCTTACAGGAAACACCCGGCCCCAATAATGATTAATCATTATAAAGAAGGATTTGGCAGAGTTGGAAAATACTATTTTACATTTCTTCATCCCCTCCGGAACAGTAGTCATCATGGTAGTTCGTCAACCCGTAGTTACTTTGTCTGAGTTTGAGGAAATTGATAAAATATTCAGATTGATAAACCGAATCATCTATCATGTGGTATGGAAAAAAAAAAGATCAAAGAAGCACAGACAGAGAGAGAGAAGGCAAGAAATAATGTATTAAAGATGGAAAGTATAGCGCAGTTTTTTGCCCGAGCCATTTTGGCGCCTTTCGGACTTGACCACAAAATCTTATTGTCTCAAATATTGACGACAAAATAATCAAAAGGATGGCAATAAATTTACGTGATCATTCATGCATTATAATCGTCACAGATATGTGCGATAAAAATGCGTGTCACGCCCGAAGATTCCTTTGTCACTTAAACTTTGCTGAGGTACTTGTTAACGTACTACCATACAAGCTAGCTAAAAAGACATAAAAACAAAAATGATTAATTCATTTGCTTGAAATAAAAGATAGTCATGAATTCTTTCCTCCCTCTCTCCCTCCCATTCCATCTCCTCCCCCTTCTCCTCTCCTCGCGGGATAGTTTTATCATGGAAATATGTTTCATGTTGCCTGTGGTGGTGTGCGTGTGTAACGGCTTTGGTTTCCTGTTTACATGTTGGAATTGCGGCCCACCAGACACGGCAGGTGCTGTGCCCCAAGGAAAGCAATTTGTGTAAAATTTAGCAACCCTACGTCATCTTTGAAATCCATTAAACCTCCATGATCAATCTTCAAAGAGAGCGAATGGAGGGAAATAGGCACCCCCCCCCCCCCCACTTCCCCGCGCCCTTCAAAAATATCAATGAAAAGATAGCGAGTTGAAAATGTGTTGCCGAGGTGGATTTGTATTAAAAAGCGACAGTGCATTACTAGACCAAGTACATTAGTGTATTCCTCTTTTCATTTACGGGCTATGCTTTTAATCAGTAATTAATTATAAATTTGAGTTCCAGTTGGTGGGAGAAAAAGATGTCAATCTATTGAGGTGAGCGTCCTTTTGGAACAAAGTAAAAGTACACAATTAATCTCCATTGGTTGGTGAAAAATGATCATCAAACTTGTTATGCGACATTCAATTTTCTGCCCTACTAATATTCGAAAGGTTTGAGAGGTGCCCTTGCAAAAAAATTCTGAAGAAAATAGTGGCGTCAATCCACCATTTAGAAAGGAGAGGCTTATAATTATGTGCAAAGTGTTGGACGGTGTTACTCCCATCCAGTCTCTATAGACGCCCCTGACCATGATGACAGTGTTGCTATCAGTGTGCACCCCGCGGTGACTCAGGTGAGTTCGCCTGGGGAAAACGTGGATTCAAATAATAGTTAAAGGATAAACTTTCCCTGACCCTGCTTTCTTATAAATAATCACTTATTCTGCCGTCTCCAGCCAAGGAAACCCTTCCGAGGGAACCTGCCTCGGAGTTTTAACGACACTGGTTAAAAAAACTGACTTCATGATAAATTGCCCCTGCCCCATGTTTTCTCCGAAATATGCGCGAGTTCCGCCCCTCCTGAAACCTACCCGTTCATAAGTTTGTCCATCATTGCGCCATCTCTATGCGACCCCGTTTTCCCAAGACAAATAGCCTCGGGGTATATAGGACGGGAGTTCAAGAACGTACTTTTGAGATGAATTTCCACCTTTCCTGTTTTATTTGTAATGAACCCTATATTCTGCCCCCCCCCCCCCGAAAACTACCACTTCACAAGAGTTGTCATCCTTGTGCAGTTTCTGTGCGACCTCGATGCCTCACGAGATATAGCCTGAGGGTGTGGAGAAAGAACAGTTCAAGAACGTACTCGTAGCATAGGTAACGGAAAATCATGCGGATCACTTAACTACTTTTCAGCTCGGAATGGCGCTGCATGCAATGAGTTGTTGCGGGTATACTTCTTCTGGCAAGTGAGGGGATTGAGGTGTCCAGTAGACCTTGCCCCTGTTTACCCCTACCTATAGCCATCCTCCCCCTCCCCCAACCCCACCTCCTCCCCACCTCTTGTAAATCCACGTGTCTCTTCGTGTCTCGAATTTTAAAAGAAAAATACTTTGTCACATATTTATCTGAAAATTGTTAGATATTGTACAACGATTAGTCATTGTGATGATAGTGATGGTGTACACTGGCGTACTTCGAGGGGGATATGATGAATTAAATGAGGATATATGGGGTATTGCGGTGATGGTAGTGGTGGTAGTCTTAATGATGCGGATGATGACGATAACGATGATGATGATAATGGTGATAATGATGGAGTTAATAATAATAATAATACTAATATATCTTGTTTACTCAGGGTAGCCTCATATTCAGTATTCATACTGTTCTACCTGTGGGCCCTGCAATCATATTATATTAATACATTATGTACGGCGACGGACCCGAGCGTTCGGGGAGAACTAATTTTTGAAAAAGATATTCGTTAGATATTATAAATATAATGTAGCATAATTATTCAGATGTTTCAAATTTCCATTAAACCCTCAAAATTCAAAAAACGATATAAAAACAAGTACAATATAATAATAACATGTTTAATAAGACAAATCCCATAACAGGCTTAAAGAACTATTGTACATACCCTTTCCGGAGGTGGAGATCTATGATTTAGGTCTTTATGTCAAATTGCAACCCGTGGGGGAATCCAACATTGTAATCCATATTGGCGCCATGTTTCCCAGTATTCGCTAAACCCTAATCTGTTGTCGTCTGCAGTTGCCATGGTTACTCTACAGAGACAGTAAGAAATCATATGACCTCGTCATCAACACCCGTTTTATGAAACTGATTTGATTTCGTAGTGTTAAAACCATGAATCCTTCAACAACAACAGCAACATTTCATTATCACTTCGTAAACCTAAGAAATTTACCATCCTATCTCATATCCTGAACACTTATATGATCTGCAACATAAACTGCGATTAAACCCCTAAATTTCAAATGAGCATTACTGGTACAGAGGCCTTTCAAAAAAACTTTCAGCATTGAAAGGCGCTTTCTTTGGAAGGATTTTTTTCGGGGGGCGGGGGCCGGGGGAAAACCTATTGTCAACAATGTCCCAAAATGTTTCCAGTAGCGATTAAGATCATTATAAAAGCAAATACATTCATGCACCATTAACGACGATCTTCTTCTATCTCTCTCTTTCTTTCTCTCTCTACGCCACATTCACTGTCACCTACCACGCTCTGAAACATTAATCTTGCCTTGGCTGGTGATTACTCGAAATGAAATGTTTTGACTCGTAAGTGGTAAAGAATACTTGAACAGATGGCATCTATTTCGAGAATGCTGCCATTTCTGCATTTCATTAGCCTATTTTTTCCTGAACCTTAATACAAACATGTTCAATAATATGTCTTCTTTTTATGAAACACAATAGTAAACAACAACACTTCCAACAAATTATAATGATCAGCCTTTTAAAACCTTTTTATCGACGTTAGGGCTCATTGTAGTATGATAATCTTTCATTTCCATCCTCTGACTGAAAGGCTACGTCCATACCAGCTTTTGATTATCCACATGTCCATTAGCCATTAACCACTAGACCAAGACACCTGTACGCCAAACCAATTCAAAAGAGGATGAAAATAATATACATCCGTATGAACGCGTTCAAAATCTTGGTTTGACAGTATATATAGCAATCCCTCTGGGTTTCAGCTATCGGATCCGACCCGCGGTTTCATTCTAGCAAGTTTTGCAGTAGCTAGAAAGGTCCTTTAAAGACAGAGCTCTAGCTTCCGCAAGGAAACCCGATGACTCGTGTGGAGTCGAAAAAACTGCTCGAGTTTCATCGCCAGGAATAAATATACATTCTGGTAAACCAAGGCGGTAATCGTAAACAGGGACAGTGCCTTTCTCCGTTCGGCTGATTATAGTGTGCCTGTTCAGTATTCACGTTTTGTGAATCTCAGAAGTCACGAATGAAATGGAGATGAGGAAGGGGTATCACATACAATCTCTTCAAGATCTTGAACTTTGGAACGTATGAAACAGAAATGAAAATTATGAATCGATCCTTGATTTGTTAATGTCTATATTTTATGAGATAATTTTCTTCGTTATAACAGGCTTCATGATCATCTCGATTTTCACTTGTCCACTTCCCTTCTCCATCGGGGATATTTTGTGACAGAAATATATGTTTATTGAATTGAGATTAAGTTTTGCGATATATTATTCCATCTTGGCAGGAAAGTGTTATCTTTCAAAGTGAATGGAGTTAATAATCTCTCTATTGCTTTCCTATTTCGCTCTATCCATTATTTTCCTTTTTCCTTTTGTTTGTTTTGTCCCACACCCTCTATCTCTCATTTTCTAACCAGCCCTCTCTATTTTGTTTTAAATACATGTTGTCCTTTTCTTGTTATTTCCTTCCCCCCCCCCCTCTCTCTCTCTCTCTCTCTTTCTTTATCTCTGTTTCTCTGTTCTCACCCCACTTTCACCACCACCATCACCGCCATCATCATTATCACCATCATCAACGTTGGCATAATCATTAATTCATCAGGAGTAAAACCAATAGAGTTGACCATTGGTCAGAATCATTGGACACCTGATGACCATATATAATACCGCAAGATCAACCAATTGCCATTCATTATTCAAATACTATGTGGGAAATTCTGATTAAAGAATAAAGGGGATAGAGGTATGGAAAGAGGTGAAAGAAGAGAGAGAGAGAGAGAGAAAGATATATCTTATGAAAATAAAACGATAGAGGATTGAAGGAGAGAGATAATGAGAGGGAAAAGAGACTCAGCAAGTGAGTGGGAGAGAGAAAGAGAGAGAGAGAGAGAGAGAAGGAGGAAGAGTAATTTTTTAAAAAATTTTTCAAAGAGACACAGCGGGAGAATTTTTCGCATGCATGGTTGCGCTATTCGTTTTTCCACAAAATTAGCTAAAAGGGTTGTGATATGTGAATAAGTGACCGGATTCGCCTGGACGTTTTAGCAATCTATGGAAGATGTGAAGATAGCAGGACATGGGTACATTGAAGGGACCGTGGTATCACTAGGTGTTCACTGCCCTGCAATATTACCTAGGTGGTAAGAGTGACAAAGACAGGTAGAGAGAGAGAGAGAGAAACAAAAAAGAGAGAGGGGGAGGTTGATGGAGAGAGGGAGAGAGAGAGAGAGAGAGAGAAAGGGGAGGCACAAAGAGAGAGAGAGAGAGAGAGAGAGAGGCAGAAATAAAGAGGGATTGAAGATAGGGTGGTTGGGGAAGAGAAAGTGGAAGAGGAGGAGGAGGGGTTCGCGAGGGAGAGAAAAGGAGTGACGTTGAAAGAAAGAAAGAGAGAGAACAAAATAAAGAAGAGATATGGAGAAAGAGGGAAAGGCAATTATTTCTTCTTCTTTTTTTCAGATTAAGGGGTAGAAAGAGAGAAAGAACCACAGAGGGGCAGCGAAAGAGACAGAAAGAGAAAGAGAGGGGGAGATATTGGAGACTGGAACGTTGGGAGGAGGAGGAGGAAATGGAGGAGGAGACAGGGTAAGAGATGATGATGAGGCTGACGAGGATGATGATGCATTGGAGTGATCTTTTGGAGGTTTGTTTCTCGCTGCAGGGATGAAAACATCAAAAAAGCCAAGCCGCGTTCGTTGCCTTGATTCTTCATTACTAGCCCCTGGGTTTATCAGAAGGGCCTATTGCCTGGCAGAGAGAGAGGCCATCCAAATCATGTCGATAATCTGAACGTGAGACGATGGACAGAATGGGCGAGAGAAAGGGTGGGGATAAAGACGATGACTAGGAAATTGGATTTAATAACATGTGAACTCTAATCATAATCCATGTTCACAGCAATAATGAAAAAGGCTCAGCAAATTGTGTTAGAGCCGTCTTCTTTTGCAGTCGTATCCCCCCCCCCCTCTCTCTCTCTCTCTGTCTCTCTGTATGCAAGTGTGGGCTTGGCAGGTTCCATGTATGAGTGTACGTAGGGGTTGTAACTATGTGAGGGTTTGTGTTTAAATATGTATGTATAATTGCATATATGCATGTATACATATTATGTAGTATCCGCCTATCTTTCTATGTATCTATATATCTATCAATATACTAGTAATCAATCAATAATCTTTTTTTTCAAAGCTTAATTGACATTTTACAGTTCATTTTTTAATACTTTTGTACGAAATGTTAAGTAAATTGGAAAATTATAATCAGCATGGAAAAATTGAAAAGTAAATCGGTATTCTGATTTAGAATTGAAATATAACTCCATTGAACACAAGAGAAATGTATCAAGGATTTAACAAAACACTCATTTGTAGTTAATCATGTTTAAACGTCGTTGATTTCTTTTAGGGGTTTTGCACGTCTTTATCCATAAAAATAAACAAAATAAAAAAATAATAATTCAAATAGCCCCAAATGCCAACCCCCCCCCCCNACAGCCTCAATGCTGTCATTGCCCTGTGTATAATGAGCAGGAGGAGGGAAATTTCGGGGATTACTAAGAGCCCAACAAAAATAAAGGATCTTTGCCGCAAATCATTGCCAGAAAATCCCAAAATATACCAAAATTATCGATGGATGTACTTGTAAATCCTACTATAGAGCAAGGAAGATATTCTGAGCTTCATCCCACGTAATCTTCTGATATGATATCCCCTGTTTTTTTTTCCCCCGGGGCGACTTGCATGTTTCCTACGTAGAAAGACAGAACACCTGGAAATTTCTTTTGCCGCATGCATAATCATATCTTGAAAAGAGGTAGAACGACTGAGAAGATAGAACAAAGAATTCGTGGTCATGTAATTTGAAAGAAAATAAGTTTATTCTGAATATGATGATTGCATTCTAAAGAAAATAGAGCTTTTAAATTGGAGGAATGACTACGCATAAACTATTATCTCTAACTTTCGCAATGTTCTTCATCATAATTCTTAAAGTGATTTTGTAATTATAGTCTTTTAAAGGTAAAGACCAGTTATGATCATGCGATTGCATTGTGAAAGAAACGTTGTGGAATCTATCAGAAAAGGTTGATCATCTAGCATATAAGTATTGGTATGTACTGCAAGGTTCTGGAATCATCAAAATGATACGAAATTTGGCCCCATCTTCGTAAAGTTACAAGCACTGTACACATAAAGATGTATATGGGACTGTACGCACACGTGCGCGACACGTGCGTATATCTCTCACAGACCATAGATAAACTAATTTACCAAATATATCAATTAGTAGGCGGGTTTCCCGGCAAAATTTTTATAATCATGTATTAGTCAAAACATATTCTTTCACATGATTGGTAATAAGAGCTTCCATTTCATTTTTTTTTTTAAATTGGGGCGTTTCCAATACTGGTCTTTACCTTTAATATGTACTATTTTTTCAATTTGTTCCTTTCTCACCACGCCACCCCTTTTCATTTTTGTCTGCTGTTTCCATGTATTGCATGGTCATCTCATGTTTAATTTCTCTTATGTCCTCTATTCCTCCTCAACATGCTACTCGTCATGTATATACTTGTGTACACATTGTCAACGCCCTTGGGGGGTACCAGACCTAATTTAATCACCGACGGTATCATCATGTTTGAAAGGGGCGCCTGCAAGGCTACGTGCATTCACTTAGACCGCCTCTCTCCCTCCTCCTCCCTGAAACGGACTGCCACAAATGTTGACCAAATCGATCTCAACACCGATTCGAATTTTTCACTTGCAGATTCAAGTTTACCCTCATCGTTTTCATCAATATCATCAACAACAACAATGACTATCTATGAAATAGCAGATTGAGCTGTTTGGTAACCCACTCAGATTTTTTATGACGACAAAATGCCTTCTTTCCCAAATGACCCATTTTGAGCGAACACGTTCATTCTCCATATCTCGATCCGCGACATTCTTCAAATGGCATTTATATCTGTTTTACCCTTAAAATACAAGTGTGCAGATACCGAACTATTGAATAATATGGTCTTGTCTTTCCAATGTCAAAAAGGTTAACTATAGAGGAAGGAGGCGAGTAATATAACCAGGTCAGACTGGTAGACTAATTCACTATCTACATAAGGAATTAGAGAATGACTGGATTCATTCTTAACTTTTGAGATAATGCAATTAGAGCAGTCTACAAGGCGGCGGTATCGTGTTACTCACATCTTCACATACAATCACCGACAATTTTACAATCTATTCTCCATCTTTCTCTCCCTCTCCTTTCACTTATACCTTGCCTCGTCTTCCATGCGTTCCTATGGTTCTTGCTTTCCCCGTCTTCACACTTTGAATTTCTCTTCAACGTCGTTTTCTATTTGCAGTTTTCTTCGGCGACATCCTACCTCTGTGTTTTTGTTTTTTTTGTCCAATTCCTTTAACAATAAACGACTGCGGCAAATCTACGATTTTCAATTTAATGGGGGCGCTTGGTTCCGACATACCAGAACTACCTGTTGAAAGCCAGACTGACATTTGCTCTATGTAAAGTGAGTTGACGCCGTCCAGTTTATTATAAGTACAACCCGTGTATATGCATATTTATGACATAAGAACGGAAAGGGATTATGTGGACGATAATTACGCTTATATTAGTTATAACTTAGAAATGGAAGAGGGGAACTTAAACATGCAAGTTATAGGAACTTTGAAAGAGGTGGAACTAGGGCTTGCCGCTCTGCGCCCATGCCCCATTGCACCCCTGCATACCCATCCCTCCCGGGACCCTCCACTACAAACCCGATACGAGATCGAAAATCGGCCAACTGTACTTCAAAGGTCTTCGATAGGTTCGAAATCACTTCGGTCCAGTATCCCATCCTACTAGACGACACTTGAAAACAATCTACAGATCTCTGATAGCCTGACGTTTAGCACTAGAGAAAGATCTCAATCAAACACTTGATTTCATCATCAGGAGGAGGCGTAACCAGGGGCAACTAGCATCCAGCAAAATCACCATCATTTAAATCTTGAATGCCTAATACTTTTGTCACGCCGATAAAATTGACATCAGATAAAACACCAGACGCCATCAGTAAAATTAGACACCAGAACGACTTCAGAGCGTACACAAGACACCATCAAACACCATCGGAAATATCGGACACCATATCGACATCAGATCAAACGCCAGGCACCATCAGACACCTTTAGAAATATCGGACACCAGATCGACATCAGATCAAACGCCAGACACCATCAGACACCAGACCGACATCAGATCGTACACCACACACCATCAGACACCATCAGAAACATCAGACACCATACTGACATCAGATCAAACAACACACATCATCAGAAACCTTTAAGAACATACATCAGACCGACATCAGATCAAACCAAAATTATGTTACCCGGAATGGACCAAGTTTTTAGTGAGCTTTGAGTTGGTTTGGCGAAGTCACTGAAGTAACCAAGGTGTCATGACTGACGGGTTACGCAGTAAATACAAGTTGTAATTGACTTTGGAGTAGCCACAAGGATTAAACACTAGGACAATATAGATTTTAATAACACGAAAACTTGTTCAAAATAGTAAAACAGTATAACGGAGGAAGATACAGATCTATTAGATAAACCGCTGGATTAGAATTAGAAAGAGCATTCAGTTTCTATATTTGAAGTGTTTTTATTTTTTAAATATTAATTGTATGTCCTTAAAAATAAACTTGAGTTCTGGTTAAAAAAGAAAATGAATTCTCACAGAATCAAACGAAACTGACACTGAATGTTCAAGATTACAAATAAATGTCATTTGCCAAACAATTTTGGTATAAAATGTATACTGGCTGAGTAATGAGCATGGAAAGAAAAGGAAATCAAGGTTATTAGCCCCAACACCATTTTGTATAGTCCCATAATTATGCAATCGCATGACCAGAATTCAACTTTATCTTTAATTAGGACCAAGATGGAAAAACAGCTTGGCCGATCATGTATCTATCCTGTATAAATATGTTTCAATAAATAAATGAATTTAAGAAGTAAAAATCAGATAAGGCACATAAAAAAGCAAGCATGAACTGACATACACATGAAACCTTGCTAGTTGATGATGAACATAAAACTACGAGATGTATAAACTGATATTACGGTATTAAATTGCTTGAGTGGTAACTTATCGGATTTGTCACATAATCCTCAAAAGAAAGATAGGAAATATGAGCTTAGTAAAATTGCAGACGTTTATTTCTTTATGTGATGAAAAAATAGCTAAAGCCAGGAGTTTGACAAGCCGATTGAAACGACAGATTAATGCTACAAGCTAAAAATTTGATTTGAAGAAGAAAATAACAGTACGCATCAAGTTTTCAATTATTCAAAGCAAATTCTATTAACTAATCCTTCGTCTCCCAATTTCCTCTAAAAGCGATTTATTAAAGTAAGTCGAGCTCATATAATAAATATCAAAAAACCCGAGAAGGATTTCGAAGATTGAGTAGTAGAATCTCAGTTCCGGCATATTATTTTTTGAAAGGAAGCAGATGAACGCAACCTACATTTATTGAAGAAGAGAATTAATATGAAGGAACAAAGACAACAAAGGCACATGGCGTTACAGGTGCAGTTGAGTATAATCATAGACGTTATTTACTTGAGGATTCTTGTGAAACAAAAGCTTTTCATTATTATTTATGTTGTATTCAGTTTCAAGTTTTATTTCTTCATTTTCCATAAACAATAACAAAAATAACAATGAATACATTTTAGCAATATAATGATAAGTAATACAAGTAGTAATTCACAAATAAATAAATAAAAATAATCAATAGAACAATTAATCGTGTTTGAAAAGAAAGAAAAGGAGGAGAATGTAGAAGACCTATATCGTAAGCACATTTGCACAATTCCATATCTAAATATGTTCGTTGGGATGAAAATAGAAAAAAGGATAGCAGTTGAAAGAGCCGATGCAAATTCATGTCATAGAAATAAAATATATACATACAAATTTATATAATTCCCTTTTCAGACGACCAAAGAGTCAACTCGAGAATTATAAAAGTAGTACAATCTTCAAGCAAAAACATTATGCAGCATATTACAATATGCATGTGCAATCA
>BEXV01000441.1:128308-143606 GCA_003118195.1 Hemicentrotus pulcherrimus
AAAAAAAAAAAAAAACATGTTTAAAACCAAGGTCTCGTATATGCTGTCGGTCTCGTAGAGTGTTACCAATGTTGAGTACTGATTCTGAATGTTTGTTTGAAAAGGAAGTGTCTAGCACAACACATTTGGGTTAACGATAGCTTCAATTCTAGCCGAAGATGTAAAACATTTTCAGGCATACAGGTGTAATTATTTAGAATGTGAGTGCCTTTCAAGAACAATATTTTTTGGTATTTTCATTTTGTACAATCGTTACTAAGTTTGTTTATATTGATGTGACTTATAAACGAAATATATTTTTTTTTTTCTGGATAAAAAGAAAACTCAAACCATTTTGAAAATATGTACTGATTCCCACGCAAAATAGTTAAGTCCCTCATCATTTTCATTCCTTTAAATTGTATTTTTTTAAAGTTTAACTCATAATCGCGTATTATTTGGTTTGAAAACGATGCGATAATACGAGAGTACTAATGGTTTGTTAATAATTTTATTTCTAGTGCAAAACATATTAATACAATGAAATTGCGATATTATTTGCAATTCAATATAAGTATATTACATCAAAATATACAATATAATAGTAATGGCACGAGAAAAGAGGAACTAAATAGAAGTAGAGCTTGCTTGTTGAAATAAAAGTTCCTCAGAAGCTGTTTTTCAATACGTCTTGAAATCATAGAAAAATAATAATTAATAGAATATGTCACAGTACAAAGATTATGAATTTGGGGAAGGAGATTTTTTGTTATAAAGAAAAATGGAGAAAAATAGAAGAAGGCAAAAAAAAGAAAATGATAGAAAAGAAAAATGAATGATTGCAAAATTTCTAGAAAGAGGAGATTAGATCAGCAGAAAGAGGAAGAAAGGGATCGAGTCTCGAGTCAACGTATCAACAATGTCAACAGTACTGCTGCTGACCGGCGACGAGACAGATATTCATGCATATGTGTTTAGAAATGTAATTTTCAGGGTTTTTTTAATGTGTATAAACTGGTACTATGTTGAAGAGATCGGACTATGTTATTTCAAAATACTTGACCATTGTAAATATTTTTTTCTTTTGTGAGTGCAAAAGCTGTTCGTATTCGAGGAGGGTGAAATTGGTTTGACTGTTTCGTGGGGAATGAATGTATCTCGTTATTCTTTTTTGAAAAAAAATGGAGGAAATCGGGAGAGCCTCTCCCGATTTACCGGGTAAATCATTTTGTTTAATTGGAACTCAAAGATACCGGGGTACCAAGACTAAAAACCATCAATTTTAAGAACGTTGTCTTGTAACAAATATACATGTAATTGCTTAATGGTGGAACAAAAGTAGACATTATGGACTATTCTCAATGCACGCTTCTGCAAAGTTAAAATTCGAACAAAAAAAGCTTACAAGAATTTCCCGATGCTAAAATCCCATAATTTAGGTCAGTCAAAAGAAGGGTTGTGTACAGTGATAATAAAACCTGTAAAGGAAATGCACTTTTTACATGATTTATGATACCAATTTGTCTTTATAATGATTTACATAAATAATTAAAATGCACTTTCCATGTCAATTTTCCATCAACATGAATTCCAAGGAATGTAGTTTAACTCTGAACACATTCTAGTTCGATACCAATTATTTGATTTGGACCAGGAACATGATCGATGGTGTTGATGAATATCATATGATTTGTCTTTTTTTTATGTTCAATGATAACCCAACTTTGAACCAAAAATATTTTCGGATTAATTGTATCTAGGAGAGTTTGTTGAGATGAGTGAAAAATATTAAAGTCATCAACAAAAATAGTAATAAAAACGTTAATTATAAAGCGTTTACCACCGAAGTTTCTAAGCGCTATAAAAATCTCGACGAGGATGGGATTCGTACCCACGCGTGCATAGCACAATGGATTAGCAGTCCATCGCCTTAACCACTCGGCCACCTCGTCTGAATATAAACAAATAGAATGCAAAATAGAATATGTGATGATCGTTTGAAATCGTGGCTTCTAAACCACTCAAGCTTATTAAGAAGGATTTCATGGTCAAATGTATCGAAGGTCTTTTAGAAGCCTAGAAATAGACATATTGTATATGACAAGAGTTATCAATAATTGCATTAGTGTCGAGATGACTTGTGGGCTTGTGGCGTGTTTCTCTCTATTAAAATCTAATTTTTGTTAGCTCTTCTGTGGCTTTTCATTGATCGAATAGCTTTTATGCTCATGAACATTAATGTCATGAATCAAGGCTTTTATGAAAGAAATATATTGTAAAGCGTCCGTGTACATGTCATGGGTTGAAATTCGAAATTCGTCAAGAGTATAGGAAACTATATCGAGTGCCTTATACACGATACACGTTCAAATTTCCCTCGCTGATATAAGTTGATGTAAGGAGGATACCCATAGAGCTAGCTAGATGGACGTTTTGATCCTCAATTTTCTTCTCCAAAATAATTATGTTGTGCTCTTTTTTTCTTTCAGCTCAATTTCCTTCCTCTCTCTAATTATTCAATGGTCTCTCTCTCTCTCTCTCTCTCTCTTTTATTTCCCTCTCTCCCTCTCTTTCTTCCATTCTTTAACCCTTTCTCTTTCTTCCATTCTGTATATATATATATATCCTTCTCTTTCTTCCAATTCTTTATCTCTCTCTCTCTCTCTCTGTCTTTCTCCCTTTCCCTCCTTCTCATCGCTCTCTCTCTGTCTGCATTCCTTTATCGCTCAAGTTGTTGTTCAACTTTTGCGAGCCCCGTATGATTTATAAATTACTTTCTTTCCATGTCGCCGAGACATTCATGATCAGACTTAGTTGACTTCGTTAATACGATGGACTGCATAAATCCTGGACGTTAAAGAAGACATTTTGGTATATCTTCAAGAATCTGCCCCTCCCCCTCCCCCTCCCTCTCCAAAGTCTCCCGAATGTTGACGCCCTTGTCCATCAGTTAAAAGTCAACGGAATACTCACAATCATCCACATACCTAGCAAAACACCCCTCAAGCCAGACAAGTCTCACTCCCAAATTAATCTAAACACATCAAAATTAATTCCTCCAAAACAATACAATAATTACTTGAGTGTGGTTGGTTTATTCATGTTAATGATACTGTGTGCTCTGACATGGTGAGCCACAGACATGTTATTCTGATTCAAGGTGTATAAAATAGCAATTGCATTCAACGGAGTTCCTGTTCAAGAAAAGCCATGATCGGTAACAATAGTGGGATGGTCATGTGTCACGAGGATGTCATGTGTTACCATGGTGACGTATCATCTTGGAACTTGAGATTGTGGCAATCATGAAAATATCTGTGAAAACCGTTAAATAGAGAAAAATGGAAGAAATGATTAAGAAATTATGAGGAACGAAGGGGGATATTAAGTCATCAATCACAATTTCAAAAAAGTAGGCACAGGGCAGTATTTTTAAGGCAAAGCAATTTAATTTGTATGAATATAATTTGAAGGGTGATGTCGAACAGGTATATACAGTAGTCAACTCTATAGCACCACCACAATGAAACAGGTTTTACTGTGTATTCATTCGTAGAAAACATTCTATATTAAGTGCTTCTTATATCATGGGGATATAAATTAATCAAAAATAGGAATAGGGTGTCTGTTTTGAGTGTTTTTTTTAATATTTTTTTTTAACGACAGGGTGTGATTAACTGATTAAGAAGAAGTTGAGGGCGTCCTACCTAGATGTTGGCGATGTCTCCGAGTCCAGATGATCTGCAGTTCAGGTACCTCCTCTGATCAGCTTTCCTGAAGCGACGATCACAGATACAGCTCTGTCCATGGAGACTAGCACAGACTGCAACAAGGAGAAAATACTTCAGCTCATTTCGTTTTATTCATTTCAATTTTCAATTGTTAAAAAAACAATACAAAGATATATACAATAATGAGCATTTGCAAATATATAAGAAAATGGAAATGGAAAAAAGCCAAAACAACAACAACAACAACAACTTCAGTTTTAGTTCAGTTTATTGTTTCATATTTTCACGTTTTACAAAGTATTATGACTCCATTGCATCTTTTTTTTTTTTTCGTTTCGTTCAGTTTATTATTCATATTTTCAAATAGAAAAAGAATTGCAAAGTCAGTTAGCTCTCTTTCTCCTTGGAGACCGGCCAGCACAGACATGTGAATGAGGTAAAGGTCAGTTCATTTTTTTTCTTCATACTTCATAATTTTGATCTTACTTTGTCAACTATGTTCTTCATTGTGCAACCAATTGTTATATGAAATGAAAATGATGCGGTAATTGATAAAGACAAAAAGCATACTGTAACGATAAACAGTAGATATTTTTGTAACAGCTCAGATTTTGAAAAGTGTTCGTAAACCACCCCCCCCCCCCATTTCCCCATCCAATCCTGCATTAAATTTAGATTTGTTTACAGTAGGAATGTAGACTTAGCTTAAATAAGAGCAAACTATGAAAATTCATGTACAGTAAAGGCAATACATTGACTCCATCGTATATTCCCCAAGAATCATGAAAACTCAATGTCAAAGTTGAATCAAAAATCGCATTCGAAAAAATGAAGTTGGAATACTTACGACCTATTAAGATGTATTCAGTACAGATTAAACAAATCAGCTGCCTATAGCTATACAGGCTGCGGGTGGGAGGGGTGGGGGTGCATGTGAAATAGTATGAATAACTAGAAATGAATGGGGGAAACACGTTTTGTTTTATCTGATTTAAAAATATTCAACAAAAAAACACAGTGAACCCCATCAGCTTACATGCTGTTTTTCCTGAAGGCCCTGCAATTACCTCAGCAATTGCCAGGTAGCCATTTATTAAAGTCACATAGAAGTCAGCTCTCATGGGGAATTCGACACCGTTCGGGTGTTTACCCAATAACAGGTGTTGTCAATCACCAGGGTTAGCCTTGAGTTTTATGACCATTAGACCTTATGTAATGCTTTGCTTTTCCTTCGCCCGAAAAATATCCGAGCATACTCCGAGAGACTAGGGGGTAATTCTTGATGGGCCAACGGGTTTGCTGTGTGCAAATTTGTACTCCCATTAATGGTATTTCCACCAAGTCTGGTGTCAGCGAATTACGGCCTTCTGCACATGGAAACTGACTATCCACTCCCTTTAATAAGCCGGGAGAAGAGTGGCAAATGTGAATTAATGTCTTTACAAAAGAAGTAGGTGTCGGGCTAGGATTCGAACCCTCAATCCCTTGATTGAGATAAGAGACAAATGAATGAACCTCTATACCACGATACATCCACAAGATACCCAATAGCATGGCGATTTTCTACTCACAGACGAATCGACCTCGCTTGACCATAGGCTCTGATCCGTAGACGATCTCCTCCAGGGCGTCGAACTCCTCGGGTGTGGCGACCACGGAGGCGACAAGGACGAAGACGGCGATGGCGAAGATGAAGACCTTCATTCTACCAGGGGAGAATGTGTGGATAGTGACATTTATTTTAAATGGAGAATATTATCAGATTACTCTATAAGTACAAAGAAGTGGAAATCCATTTTGGGGAGATCGCTTGTTCTTGGAGTACAAAATAATACACGCTCAAAGATTTAAAATGCAGTCTCCGTAAGTCAACCGCTGAGCTTCAGAGTGGATTAATTCCACTAAGTTTCGAGTGGATTTAACTTTGAATGAAGTGATCCCTATAAATATGACTCATATGAAATGGATTTCCACTTGTTTGCATTATGAGGGTATAGTCTCCGTGTGGGTTGAAATGATATCATCAGAACTCGTTTAATGTTATCGATATAAACATCATTATAGTCAGACTTGAAATAGATATCAAAGGTTCACTTTTTCTTAAATTTGCATTATATGCCATAGATGAACAAAATCGTGCACATACATCTGGATGATTTGTGGAGGGGAGAAATGATGTGAAACACCATTCATTTAACCTAAACGCAAGCTAAAAGCTTTGATTAGCAAGTGTGCGCATGTAAAAACGACGCCTGGCTGAAATGCTCCCCAGGGAGTGGAGAAGGTGCATACATTGTGTGCAGGTAAGCATGAATCCTTTGACCGGGGTAATATATATATATATATATATATATATATCTGTAAAGCGCTTTGAGAGGGCCTTCGGTCCTGAAAATCGCTATATAAGAACTAATTTAATGGGCCTAATTATTTCAACTTTGCGATTACAAAATCTCGAGAAAGTTAGAGAGCGCAGTTGCCGGAGTGCATCTTGGTCACTGTCAGTTCAACACAAGGTATCTATTCATTTTTTTTTTTAATGATTATGCCACAAATTAACCCCTTTGCATTGTATATGGATCCTTTGATCCTTGCAGAACTTTATAGGATGTATGCTTGTTTCGACTGCACAATGTCAATAACAATTTTCAAACTTCTAATTTTGTTTTTCTTTAATCAAACTTAAAGATAATGAAGCTTACCTGATTTCGTGATGATCTGATGATCTGAAGTTACAAAGAGAGATACTAGGAGTCGATTGCTTCGATGGTTGAGTCTGTCCGATGCTGGTCCAAACTCTCCTATTTATACCATATTGGTTCCCATCCCCCAGCCGTCCAAACGTCCGAGCAGATTGGCCCCCGATTATCCCTAAATCCAGGATGGATGAATCGGCTATCAAATATGACCATGACTTATAACGCCAAGCATGCTTGGTTGTAGTATCTGTCAACTCAAATCAATAATAATGCCTTTATTTTTCTGATTGGCTGAAATTAAACCAACGAGAACGAAAACAATTAAAAGCGAAATAATTTTCAAGAAAAGCATTTTTTTGTAAACATAAAAACGTCCTGCTGAATGACAAAAGTGTCGTGGCAGGAATCTAACCCACGAGTTTTGTTTTGCCTCTCTATAGTGAAAGGTTTATACCATTCGAAGACGATAACCGTGCTATCTAGTAAACTAGGGGAATGAATATCTTTTTTATATATATAATTATGCATATAAAGATTTTGACAATCACATAAGAAATTTCGATCGATCTCTCTATTACATGCAATAATTTTCAGAAAGGGGTCTAATTATGATGCAGTAATATAGCATGCAGGGTCGAATCATAACCATCCCCCTCTCTCTTTCGCTCTCTCTCTCTCTCTCTCTCTCTCTTTCTCTTTCTCTCTCTCTCTATTTCTGTGTGTCCCTGTCTCTCTCTCTCTCTCACACTCTCTCTCTCTCTCTCTATCTCCCTCTCTCTCTCCCTCCCTCGAATGAAGTATACCACACCCTCACCCCCTTCCCATATTTTCTCAGCCAACCGTCAAGCTCATGAAGGATTTTACACGCATCATCTACGTGTGCACCATGCGTTTTTAGCCATTATTAACGCCTACCAATTAGACACCAACATCATAGAGTTGTCGTTGTCAAGTAACTCTTATAACTGGAGTCATGGGTTTGATCCCTAGCATGACATTTATTCAAGCAAATCAAACGGGGAGAATACCCGGACTTGCTTGCATTATGCACGTTAGTGTCATCGTAGCAGTGGCGTCATGAGCAAAAACTTTTTTTTTGGGGGGGGGGGGGNATTGTTGTCATCTTTTTGTAGGCTTCGTCACGTCACACTCCGCTCCATTTGTTAAAACAAGAGAATGAAAGGACTCATGAAGATGATAAAGATGCCCAAGCTGGGGGTATGGTTTCTGGACTATCTTCCGGTGATGCGTTTCCGTTTGGTAGTGTCTTCTCGAGATGAAAGACATACAGCCTCCATGGCTTCCATATTGCTCTTTGTCTCTTAACAAGCCATCTGCACATACTTAGTATAATGATGCATGGTGCATGAGGTCATGGGCATTCCGAACACAAAAAACGGAATCAAAGTATCGAAGTTTAAATATAGCCTACCACACACATACACAAATAATAATAATAATAATAATAATAATGATCATAATGATGATAATAATAATAATAATAATAATAATAATAATAATAATAATAATAATAATAATTAAGATAATAACAATAATAACAACGTTAACAATAATAACAATAATTTCAAGAAAAATAATAATACAAATAGCAATGGATGCTTTTCAGAGACCAAAGTTTTTGGCCTAGAATCCGTAATTAAGTCGTGGCTTAACAGTCTTGATTGAGCTTGTTCTAAGTTTTTGTTTTTTTTTCTTCTTGTTTATGCTTTTTTTTTGGGGGGGGGTGTCTGTTTTTGCTCTTGCTGCTAATTTTGGTTTTGTTCTTGACTTTTTTTGTTTTATGTTTGCTTTTTTTTTTTTTTAAGGCTATATATTGACTCGAAAAATTTCTATAGCTTTTTTATAAAATGGAAAAAAGTATCGCTTCCTTTTTTTACATTCGTTTTCCTTTTTTTTAAATCTTAAAATTATTTCAATTTTAGGGACAAATTTCCCGTCCTGTGATACTGGTTGGAGCGCCCTTACTTAATTTTTCTTCTGTCTAAATGCTATTAATAGTCCATGCTGATTCGTCTTACACACAAACTAGAGGCAAATCGAATGAAAGTGAATCACTACTAGATTCACGACGTATGGTTTGTGTGGGGGTTTGTGTTCAATGTTTGTGTTTGCGCCCTCATTTGTCAAAAATTCCGCAACCAAACAGAAACGAATTTGGACTTCGACTTTTGGAGTTAAATATACGGTAGGATTTATCCGCATTTTTATGTTAATCTATCATTTAATTGGTGTAAATGCGTGTGATTTTTTTTTATAGTGAGAAATGAGTTAAACCTGGAATGGTGTATGTGTCATTGATACTATTAGAGGTCAAAGCAAACAAGATAATTTGTATATTTTGCTCAATGCAGTCCCATACGTTTGCCATTATGCTGTGTACGTTGCAATGCAATGTAGATTGTAGCTTTTGGGGGCGGAATCAAAAATGGTGAATGACATGTCAAAAGTCAAAAGTGGAAAAGCTTGAAAAATATATGTGCCTTTCAAGGATATGTATATGTATTAGAAAAGGGAGCTGAGATAGAAAAAAGATAATTAGATACTTTTTATTGACAAGAAAATGGCAGAGTTAATGGTGCATTAATATCTCTCTAACGTTAGGCCTTACTATTTTGTCTTCCCTTTTTTGTCCTGCTTCCTCTTCGTCTTCTTTTTCTTCTCCTTCTCCTTCTCCTATTCCTTTTCCTAATCCTTCTTCTTCTCCTATTACTTCTCCTCCTTTTCCTTTTTTTTTTTCTTCTTCTTTTTCCTCTTCTCTAATTTCTTCTTGTTGTTGTTCTTCCTTTTGTTCTTCTTTTTCTACAAGACCACTGCTATACCACTGAGCCAAAGCGCATGCTCCTTCTCTTTTTTTTCCTCCTCCTTCTTCTTTTTTTCCTTTTACTTCCTCCTTCTTCTTTTACTTCCTCCTTCTTCTTCTTGTTCTACCTCTTCCTCTCTTCCTTTTTCACAGGAAGAATAAGTTTAACAAACATGAATTGGTACGAAAATCTTTATGCATGCTGATTTAATTTAAAATGACCTGACAAGTTTCATTGTAACATGATAGCATTGTCACTCATTTCAATATTTCATTTTTCTGCTCCAGTTGCTTCCATTCTGAAGTTGACCTCCTCACAACCATGCCTCTTCTTGGGAATAAGTTCAACACCAAGAAGACCCCACCTAGAAGGTCGGCCTCTCTCAACAACCTGAATCGCTTAGAGAGCTCCATCAGAGATGAGGAATACGGAATGACCTATGGACAGCCAAAGGTCAAGCTCGGGGGTCAAGAACTCAAGTTTGATGAAGACAATGGGGTGTGGATTGCAGGTGAATTCAGCAGGTTTCTCCTCTTCTCTTTCTTTTTCGTCTTCCTTTTCTTCTTTTTTTCAATTAAAATTGCAGCATTTCCCTCTCAGTTAAATCAAGCAATTTAAAATATGTTGTTTAATTCTGAAACATAAATAGACCTTGTAAACTCATTTGATTACGAACATACCTGTCAGTTTTTTTTTTTTTTTTTTTTTTTTTTTGTAACTTCATTTGTTTTATTATATATTGTATTACTGTATGGTTTATATATGTCATTTAATTTGTGTATATTTGAGTGGAAAATAAGTAAATCAAATCAAATCAAATCAAATCAAATGTTGTATTGCTCTTGTCTCCAGAGTTCTTTATCACTCAATGTTCTAGTAGTGCTCACTTGAAGTCTAAAACTCTGGCACTCAGTTTTCCTACTGGTATTAATCGAGTCGGAAGGGTGTTACTTTTGTGTGAATGTATATGAGTTAAAGATAAACTTTAGTACTGGTAATGCGATTGCATTGCCAAAGAAAAGGTGTGGAAAGGATCAGAAACAGTTGATCATATAGCATGTAAGTATTGGTGTGCACTGTGCACTGCAAGGTTCTGGAGTCATCAAAATCATAATAAATTTGACAGAGTCTTGGTAAAGTAACAAGCACTGTACACAGAAAGCTATATATGGGACAACACACATGGTGTCGGGTTGGTACTACCTTGATTTCCTTATCTTTCTATGCTCATTACTCAGCCAGTATACATTTTCTTCCAAAATTGCACATGTTATTTATTTGTAATCTTGAACATTCAGTGTGAGTTTCGTTTGATTCTATGAGAATTAATTTCCTTTTTTTTTTTATCAGAACTGGAGTTTATCTTTAACCTCATCTCTAAAGCTCTTGGCAAATAATATATGCTAATTGTTACTGCTATTTATTCTGTTAATTGAGTGTTCTTGATCTTACCTCTCCTCTTAATAGAATCTGGCAATGCTGGAGGGGTCAGTCAGAGGGATTTCATCAAACTGAGAAAGCAGAACAAATCATTGGCTGAAGAAAACAATCTACTCAAACTCAAAATTGAACTTCTACTAGACATGGTTAGTGGTCAATAGAGATTACCTCTATGTACAGTGCGTTTAACAGGCTCAGATGAGGATGATTAGATGGAAGTGCAAGACATCTGTGCATGATAGAAAGTAGAATAAAGATCTGCACGAATCCATACATTTATGACTGACAAAAATCTCACAGGAAATAATAATAATAATAATATTCCACTTTTATATAGCGCTTTATACATCGATATCTCTAGCGCTTTACAGATATATTATTACCCAAGTCATCGGATTCAGGCTTGCCTGCACACACTGTATGCTACATATGTATCGTACATCTTTCATGAGATATTCAAAACCAAAATGAGATCCCTTGATTTGCAGGATTTTTGTCACGCTTGTTTAGTTGTGTCAATTGCATCATTTTCTGGCAAACTATCTCTCTCTCCTCCCCCCTTCTTTCTCTCCCTTACCATCTCCCTCTCTATCTTTACTTTGTTTGCTTCATCTCTGTTCATGTCATCCCCTTTTTGTTTTCTCTCTCTCTCTCTCTCTCTCTCTGCTGATGCCCTACATAATTCTCTGACTGTCTCTCTGTTCTTCCCATGATCAGTTGGCTGAAACCACAGCAGAGAAGCACCTAATGGAAAAGGACCTAGGAGAGTATGGACACTCCACAAGTTCCAAAAAGAAGAGCAAGAGCCACAAGAGATGATGATGACAGAACTCATTGAATCTGAGTTTAATGCTGGACATTTTAACATGTATGCAAGTATCAAACCCCAATGGTATCCATGAAGACACAGGGCCGGGAAGAGATGAGTCAGAAGAACAGCAAGAGCGTAAATACACAGGAGATAATGACAGACCTAAGATCTGTAATGCTGGACATTTTGTGCCTGCATCAAACACCCTTGCAATGCATCAAGAAAGAAGACAATGAGATCCTCATATAAATAAAAAAAAATAATGACTTGGAAGATAAAACACTATGAATTGTCATTACTGGACACTTAACACATGCACCATACCTTGTCAAAAACAGGACTGGGGATGGTTCTGACAATCCTCAAGTCAGAAGTAGGAAGTCTTGAAGCCAAGAGGATGAAGAGATGGTGAGATGATAATGTTTCCTGAATCTATCATCCTAGAAATTTCATATGCAGATCTAGGAGGGAGGAGTTGAAGGGGTAGAGTAACCTACCTGTTACCTCCCCCCCCCCCCCCTACATGTACATATACATTTTTGAAAGAAAGGATGAAATTAAATTAAAAATTAAAATAAAGCCTTTGAGCACACGTTACGGAGGTGAATCAGCCCAAGTACTCCCAAGAAACTTTAGGGATGGTGGTGCTATTTTGACCTGAAAATTGTCTACATACCGGGTACACGTATTTACCTTGAAGTTGGCATATGGTGTACTGCACCTTTATTTGTAATTTCCCTCTCTTTTTAAAGTTTCTAGTTTCTATGACAGCTTTGGGCTGGTCCCAAACAAATGGTGTATTCAAATCTTGATTTATGAACTTTGCACATGACATTCATACTTCTTGTTGCTCTTGCTTCAGCATGTAGAGATGGGTTGAGTGTATTTGATACATTGGAGAGGATATCTGTTATTTTGAATTGACCAACCATTTTTTACTTGACCAGCTGGCTATAGGGTTTAAACAAAAAAGGGGTTGTATTGTACTTTGCGTCCATCCCAAAAAAATTTTAATCTATCGTCGGCTTTTTATTAGAGTTTTTTGAGATAAAAAATGTTTAATGAATCAAAAGATATGCATACCGGTAAACCATTCAAAAATATATAACATCAGAAGGGGGGGGGGGGTACCGACCCACCCATGTTCTGTCATCTAAAGGGCAATACAACATCCTTCCTTTTGTTAGGCCTAGTAACACTAACAGTGAGATACATGTAATAAAAATGTACATTTTATCCATAGTGTAATTCATTGTCCTATGCAAATATAATTTCCCCCTTTGTTAGGCTGTTTTAGCATAGAGTCTCTTGCTTGCTATGGATGAGTAGTAATTTTGTATTATTATCTGTCATGTGATTCAAGAAAATTTTACTTTTTTTGCAGCGAAGTGAAAGCTACATGTTATCTGGAGTACAGGAAGCTTTTGACTTTCCACACTTGTATATATTTGTTCATTTTCTTTTTTTATGTTTAAGAAATTTGATATGCATGTACAGTGTATTCCATGTATTGTGATTATTTATAACATGAATTAAATTTTCCCCCAAAAAATCTCAGAGTCTGATGAACACTTATTGTAGATAAGAGAAAATGGAGGTGAATGTTTCAGAGGGATCAGAATATAACCTCTTTAATGGATTCCCTAAAGTACACAAGAAAATATAGTAAACCTTTCACTGTAAATGCATAAAATAGCTAATATGCAGATTATTATCATAAATGTGTGGTATCTAGATTCATTCATACATGTATTTTACATTCAGATTAGATTGAGCTTAAAAATTGTATATTGGAGTATTACTATTAACCATCCAACAGTTTAAGGTGATATATAACTAAAATCTTTGTGCAATGTGATTGAGAAAACAGAGACATCCTAGAGCAGAATAGTGATATTGAATATGAAAAGTGATACACCTGTATTAGTTAGGTGTGATGAGAAGAGTTGAGAGTGCACTTGACCTTTACCTGCTTACTGCTCGATAGGGTTTATTCAGATATTGTGTGATCAATTTCCTCTACAAAAAATGTAAAATGCCACACAGTTTTTACTTTTGAATGAATGGCAACTTTTACTGAGCAATGTTTTATAAGATACAGAAATGTTGATAAAAAATAACATTTTATGAGACAGTTTGAAGTGCCATTTTGTGGATTGAGTGTGTAACTTCCTAATGATGAATATTAAGATGAAAGACAAGTTTTTGCTCCAAAATACATATAGAGGATGTAATAACCAGATTAGGCCATTTGAACTACCTGTATGTATGGCAGTGAAAGGGTTTAACCTGTCCTAGACCTACTATAAATTCAATTGTTGGAAAAAAACAACTTTTATCTTTTTATTTTCATCACAAGAGAGAATAGACATCTATTTGTCCTCCATCCATTTATACATTAAAGTACATGTATTTCTTTTTTTCTCCTAATCTTTCACCCTTTTCTTTCTTCTCATCTTTCTCCTCATCTTTCACCCATTTCTTTACATCAATTGCTTAACACATTTCATCATCATCTCCACCCAGATATTCTCTTCTCTCCCTCCCTATCTTCTATTCATTTCTTTGTCATTCTATCTACCGATCTCCGACTACGATCCCCTTTTATCTCTCCTTATCTTCATTCTGTTTCAACACCAAACCTTCAAAGTGTCCATCCATCTTTTATCCCTCTATGACCTATAATCACCTATTTCTTTCTCCTTGTCTTACTTTAATTTCTTTACATCGATCTCATCAGAAACATTCATTCATTCATTCTGTAGCCGTCTCCATGTAATTCAGTTTGGTTCTGTCACTCCTCCCTCTTTGCATCAACATCTCCCTAACTTTATCTCCTCTGTCTACCTTCCGAATGTTTTCACATAAATGTTCACAAACTCCTCTTGATGTTCCTGCACATGTTCCAATTCTATATGCAATTATAATAAAAACGGTGCTTATAAAGCGCTTACCGTACAACCGAAGTCTCTCAAGCGCAATACTGTATCTACCCTACTTGTTTCTCCTGAGCTATTTCCACTCTCTGTCCATCGATTGCTTCTCAAACATACACATCCAAGTACATTTTCTCTTGTCTCTTAAATTTCTCCCCTTTCTTGATATTAATCTTCAGAAACTGCTAAAGGCAACTGGCAACACAAACACAATTGGACGATTTCCATTAAATCTAATGTCCACAATAAAGTGCACGTATATTTAGTAACATCAGGTCATGCCACAATTATACTTTTCACATAAAATGGGTATAAACACAAACAAATGTAATAATACATGTATGTACTAGTAAATAGCAGGTCATCTTTAGTCCATGAAGTACCATTTCAATACAGCATTGTTGCAACTGGCATGTTACTATAGATTATAGAAGATTAAAATCTGTATCTTGCAACCTCCCACCCAATTCTTCACTCTCAAAGGAATAACATAAGGAAAAAGAAGTGCACAATACCTAACAAACAGTTCATATTATTGCTATGGGATCGATTTTCACAAATACAAAGTTTTATGAACTTCGCAAACCTAGTTCCTAGATTTGATGTAAGGAACTTATACTCCTCCTCTTAGATGAACACACATACACAAGTATCACTGCATTAAAATTTACATCAATCTATGTAAGTTGTTACATTCAAATTTACAAACTAATCATCCCATGAAAATCTATTAAATACTGATACATGTCTACTGAATAATTCTTCTGCATCTCTTAACTCATAGAAAAAAGCTCATGTGAATCCAAGAATTCGGTACAGGTAGTCAATGAGTGAACTAGCAGCTGTTAATTCTGCCAATGAAGAAGAAGGGGGGGGGGGG
>BEXV01000441.1:163909-184413 GCA_003118195.1 Hemicentrotus pulcherrimus
CCAAAATGGCCGCCAAATCATGAAAACGCTTACACTTGAACCATTTAACAGGTTATTTGATGTTTTCTTGTTAATTTGAGGGTGCTGAATGCGAATCCGATGAGTGCCAGACGTGAAACCTTCAGTATTTCTCGTAAAACGTGAAATTCAAAATGGCCTCCAAAATGGCCGCCAAATCATGAAAATGCCTATTCTTTGGCCGTTTAACAGATTATTTGATGTTTTCTTGTCGATTCGAGGGTGCTGAATCCAAATCCGATGAGTGCCAGGCGCAAAACCTTGACCATTTCTCGTAAAATGCGAAAATCCAAAATGGCCGCCAAAGTGGCCGCCAAATCATGAAAACGCTTATACTTTGACCATTTACCAGGTTATTTGATGTTTTCTTGTCAATCTGAGGTTGCTGAATGCAAATCTGCTGAGTGCCCGACGCAAAACCTTCAGCATTTTGCGTTAAATGAGAAAATTCAAAATGGTTACCAATTCATGGAAATAAGGCCATTCGACAGCTTATTTGATAGTTTCTTGTCAATTCGATGGTGCTGATTCCAAAACGATGATTGCCAGATTATAGTGTCCAACTGTATGCATATAAATGGTATACTGAGTGTGTCCGTTATCTAGATGTTACTCACACATGTGATAATAACAGCAAATTGTATTGCATTGACCATAATTGAAGACCTTTGTAGCACCTCCATAATAACAGTGCCGAACAATGTCAAATCGCACTGGTATTCACAATTGTCACTGTCACTCTCTTATGATGTCTTATTCATTGGATTTTGGCATAGGACATCGCCCTTTATACTGCGCCAGTGAAGTGAAGATTTCGTTCAGCCGCACTTGGCTGTTCTGCAGTATGTCGCTCCTACACCCACACTTACTGATATTGAGGACTCTTCCGGTGCGACTGGCTGATCATTTTCGAGATATTATACAGGTTGAATTGTAGAAGACTTCTTCCTCCATCCATTCTTCAACGGGTCTAAGGCTAGGGGTACTGGCTTGCACACACAACGCCACTTGATAATGGGCACCCTGGTAATGTGGCTGAAAAGCAGCCATGCTCGGTGGAAGACTCATCAATTTGGGAGGGACTATAGGAGCTTGCCACCAGCCTTGCAAAAAATGATCTTTCGCATTGTGCCAACAGAATCATTTGGTTCTTCTCCTTACAGGGATGCCATGTATGTCAAGCAGGATTCTATTACTACATCGAGAGGGGCTTCAGTATTCCCAAGGAGTAGAGACTCAGAATAGCTAGGGCTAATTCTTGAATGCAGAAGCCTCACTTGGGCTCCAAGCAGATTGGAGATGATTTTCCTGAGTTTCTTGATAAATTCATTGATATCGATGACTGCTCAAGTGCGGGATATTGATTCCATTAGCCATATGTAGATGGTGTGTAAGAATGAACAAAATATCTATGTCATCGCACACAACTTTGATAGATGAGTGACCATTCTTAGCCTCCTTTATCATGGGGTAGGCCATTATTACATCTGCCTCTTCTTCAAGAGCCCCAAAACCAACTGCGGATCAGGTTCAGTTACGATCAATCGTTAGCCCAGCTGTGCTTGCAAGGAACACAACACTGATCTAAGATCATCCTGATGACTTACTGCTTGTTTGCAGTTACATTTAGGATGACGTTGTGTTCTGGCAGAGGATACTCAATCTTCAGCTACAGGGCTGCAACCTTTTGCAAGTGCTGTTCGGAAAACGAACTCGATGCCACTCTNAAATTCATGGATAAGGAGGATCTATTCTTTTTAGAGGACCCAAAGAGAGAAGAAACCTACGATAAAAATAGATATAAGTGATATTTTTGTACACATCAAATGAGAGTTATCCAAGCCTTAGTCACAATCCACTAACCAAACTACCAATCTGAGATTCGCATATACTTAGTGATCTAATATTTCAATCGTTCATAACTTCCTTACTATTAGTCTGATTCATTTCAAACTTATGCCATTCTGTTTCTGTTATTTTTTCTGCTTTCATACAAATCTACTTATTACAAGAGTTGAATTGCCTTTTAATGATGAAAGAAGAGTGCCAACAGATGCATGGGCAAAGGATAAAGTTTTAGACATGATAAAGCATCCTTAAGGTTTGTGTGTTCTTGACTACATCTATGCAACACATTTCATGTAGTACATCTTCAGAATTCAACGGTAATAGCTTATTAATTTGTTATCAAAATTGAACTAACATAGTTTCAAAATTGTTCTGAATGTTGCTGTATGTACATAAAATGTATTATGGGAATGGGAATACCATGTTTCTATTTTTAACTTTATTGAGAGAAAGAGAGGAAATGTATTGATTACATTTGAGAAAAGACAACTGTACAAAGACAGCGATACAAGGTAAGTATGGCATGTGGGTTTAAGGTTGGGTGTAGGGTTAGTGTCCTGGGTTCAGTGGAAATTCAGTTTATGTAGGAATATTACCATAGGAAATGTTGCTGAAGCATGTTTTTGTGTACTCCAGTTATGAGCTGCCTATGAATCAATCTTTCTGATTGTTTATGTTTTGTACAATTGTAGCATGTACATCAATTTAACTCATGTTAGCTCACAGAGGTGAGTCAGTACTAGGTTCATCCATTAGGTCTTTAAAAAAAAAGATGTTGTATTGCCCTTTGCGACCGGCTTAAAATTTTTGAAATCGACGGTCAGCTTTTTTAAAAAGTTTTTTTTAATTTTTTTTTTCTTCCGTTTTTTAGAGAAAAAAAATGTATTAAAACATTCAGAACTAAGAAATATCAGCCCAAAGAGGAGGGAGGTTGAAATTAAAAATTGAGATTTCCGACTGACCGACCCATGTTTTGGCACCTAAAGGGCAATACAACATCTTTTTTTTAAAGGCCATATTAATGATTACAGAAAACAAATGGCGAGGTATCAAGTTAATATGATAATAATAATAGTGGCTTCTTATAATCCCAAATAGATTCAATTATGACGATTGTATTTTGGTCTATTTATAAAATGATTACTTTTCGTAATTAGTATGGGTATGATGAAAGGGATTCGATTTTGATAAATTTATGTAGGAAAGAAATGACTCACAGACTAAACATAAATGAACATTTGACAGTAATGTGAACTTTCCTGCAAATTTGCTTCATTGTTTATGAAAAATATGTGTATTACTGATGTTCCATTGATTTTGCTTAATTGTGAAATTATATTGATGATGAATATTTAATAAATGCCTCGACAGAGACAAAGACTAAGAGAGAAACAAAAGTTACAGTGACAATTTTGTTAAATCATCGTAAGGCTAGAAAATCACACCAAAATAATGCATGTTCAATGAGATATATGGATTAGTTAGGTATTAGGAAGGTACACTTTATATCGTAGAATCCCAAACTTACAGAATAAAATTCATTTTGGTGGCTTGTAACCCTTGTTCCGACCAGGGAGCTCCTGCTCCAACTTCCTGATAGGCAGTCATTCTAGTTCAAGTTCAAGTTTGATGCTCCACTTTCAAATTTACAGAAAATATAAACATACATATATAACAAANGAAAAAAATGTATTAAAACATTCAGAACTAAGAAATATCAGCCCAAAGAGGAGGGAGGTTGAAATTAAAAATTGAGATTTCCGACTGACCGACCCATGTTTTGGCACCTAAAGGGCAATACAACATCTTTTTTTTAAAGGCCATATTAATGATTACAGAAAACAAATGGCGAGGTATCAAGTTAATATGATAATAATAATAGTGGCTTCTTATAATCCCAAATAGATTCAATTATGACGATTGTATTTTGGTCTATTTATAAAATGATTACTTTTCGTAATTAGTATGGGTATGATGAAAGGGATTCGATTTTGATAAATTTATGTAGGAAAGAAATGACTCACAGACTAAACATAAATGAACATTTGACAGTAATGTGAACTTTCCTGCAAATTTGCTTCATTGTTTATGAAAAATATGTGTATTACTGATGTTCCATTGATTTTGCTTAATTGTGAAATTATATTGATGATGAATATTTAATAAATGCCTCGACAGAGACAAAGACTAAGAGAGAAACAAAAGTTACAGTGACAATTTTGTTAAATCATCGTAAGGCTAGAAAATCACACCAAAATAATGCATGTTCAATGAGATATATGGATTAGTTAGGTATTAGGAAGGTACACTTTATATCGTAGAATCCCAAACTTACAGAATAAAATTCATTTTGGTGGCTTGTAACCCTTGTTCCGACCAGGGAGCTCCTGCTCCAACTTCCTGATAGGCAGTCATTCTAGTTCAAGTTCAAGTTTGATGCTCCACATTCAAATTTACAGAAAATATAAACATACATATATAACAAAGAATTATACATTACAATAAGTGTAGTATAAATAAGCATGTCTAAATGATTCTCAATTCATATAATAGATAAAATAGAATGTGAGGAACCTATTTTAAAAAGCAGGGCTTGTATAATATAGGTTCCTGGAAGAAAAAAAAAGTAATGTAGATTTTAAAAAACAGTAGCAGTAGAGAAACATGTAATTAAGAGGGAAGAATTCAAAACACAATAAAATAAGGACATTTTTTAAACAAAATAATGCATTGTCACCAATAGTCACAGTCACCCGTTTAAAAGCGTGGTAAAAATGCGTAGTCCCCCGAGCAATTTAGTAAGCATAGCACAAAGAAATTTGTATGTCCATGTATACATTAAGACACCGGAACAGGCATCACTAATGAATCAAGATTTACATTTAGTTTTTTTTTAAAGTGTTTTGATGATAGAGACTATGGAATTTTTATGGTGCCAGGTGACCTTAATTTTCTATATTTTGAAAACCTTTCATTACACGATTGGAAATTTTGTTAGGCCTGTATATTTTGTGGTTCAATGGACACTCAACATTGATCAACATATTTAACAAGCCCTTAACTTACCCATGCAACGTCGAGAAAAAAAAAAGGATTTATTCAGCAACTATCTTTTAAATAGAATTATATTACTCCAGAAAAAAGCGCTGAGTGTTAATGTCATTCTGATTTTCTAGCGCACACGGATGCACTTTTTCACACACATACTATCCTAAAGATAACAGATTTATACAATTATAATCTGGTAGTATTCATGTATAATTTGAATAGAAATGAACTGCCTAATGTTTTTTATACAATGTTTTCAAAGAATGTTAATATTCATCACTATCCTACTCGGTCTGCCGAGCTTTTTCATCTACCAAAAACAAGAACTTTGCTCTCAACTAAATCGTTTGTATTTTCAGGTCCGAAACTTTGGAACTCTCTTTCAGATTCAGTTAGAAATAAACCGACATATTATAGTTTTAGTAGAGTGGTCAAAAAGAATTAAAAAAATATATGTCTACTACAGGTTAAACTTCTCACATCTCCCCTGTTTCACTCTATCTCTCTCTCTCCCTCTCCCTCTCTCCCTCTTCTATCTTATGGTGTGTGCAGCTTTGTTTGTGTCTTGTTTTGTCCTGTCATGTCCTCATGTGCGTCTTGTCCAAGTGTCTTATAATGACTTGTTTTTTCATGTCTTATCCTTTTATGTAATTTTCCTGTCCTTTGTGCTTTGTTTTTCTTTGTTTTGTTTTTTGTTGTTGTTGAATATTTAGATACCTTAAAATGGTTTACGACAATATGTTACTGTGATTATTAAGACACTTTGAAATGATTTATGATAAAAATGTTCAGATTATATTATATTTATTCTTGGGAACCTACAAAAACAAGCTATGCTTTCTAGTAGGTTCATGTTTCATTTCATAATTTTGATCTTAGTTACATTGTCAACTATATTCTTTACTGTTCAAACAAAATAAAATCAATCAATCACTCAATCAATCAACTAATTTTTATAAATTATGATGATTTTATATCATAATTTCAGGATCGATGACTATACTTTGTTGTTATCAAGCATACAATCATATATTGGGTCTGACGGAAGGAAAACGCTACATTCTTTAGCAATATTATTAGCGTACACTTATTGCATACATTTGTGAACAGAACTACACTCGGCCAAAAAACAAATCATATAAACCGTCAATAAAGTTGTCATATCAAATTAAAGAAAAATGTTATTCTCCCAACATCAGGATCGTGGTCGGTCCCAATACCGATGAATTCGTCGAAGCACCCAATATGATAAATAAGCAAATGAGGAGTGAGATGTATGATGAAAATGACTAGAGAAGGATAGAGGAAGTTGAAGACCAATAAAAGAGAATATGCATAAGATTATTATTGTAGATTCGATGATACTTTTGTCTAGGCTATGGATTAAACTTATTGCGCCCTCTCTCAGTGATCCATAGCACGGTTCATTCAAATCACGTGACCTTTGCTGATTTCACGTTCATTTTTGGTACACAAAATTGCCCATGCTCGGTGAATACAATTTCTCGATTTCACTTTTACGTGCGTTATGAATGAGGCGCAGTTTTAACGCACGGTTTAAAATCCCATTGAATGGAAATCACGTCCACACTATTTTTGTTCGTGTCAACTTGGCCCAAAATTAGATGCTTTAGGTTACTACTTGATGCACGGGTTTTTGGATAACTTTCAGTTACCGAAACTAGACTACTAGCTGCATTTCGGCCATTCAACCTTTACATTTTGGGTAAGTATATCACTGTCTATCATATTTTTAGTCTTTTTTTGTTGTTTGTTTTTGTCATCATCATCATGATCATGCATGTCTCTCGTCCATCAATCATGTTCATTGTGTTTATTTTACTTTGCTAGATGATTGTTTTTTGTTTTTTTTCGGTTTACTCAGTTATGACAGTGACCATGTTATTTATTAAGGTAAGAAATGCCTCTTCTGGTTTTATTATTATCAAATGCAAAATTGTTTGTGAATGAGATGATTTCTATAAAATGAATAAAATAAATTATTGACTGGCAACAATGAATCACAACTGACTCGGCCGGTGACTGTCATGTCTCATACCATGCATACACGTTTATGCAAAGGCTTTAGTTTAATTTATTTAGATAGAGCAAACCGTGCCAATGGATCACCAGTATGGGCGCTGCATGGTCCGAGAATAAGGATCATTCGCAAAAACGAGGATATCCTCGTAAACGCGGACAAATTGTGTCCTAACAAAATGAGGATCGTCCGCATTTTTGCGAATCATCCCTAGATCTATCAACGATCCGTGCGTTGGCGGTGCAAAAAACAGATTCTGCGATGATGCTCCATGAATGATGCATTTCTAAGTGACGCAGCTCAGCGCAGAGACTTTCACTTTATGAACAACAAATCCTTGGGAAGACGTCGGACAACCCGTGAAAATAGATTGCGACTTGGTGGTATTTTATTACACGGAATCTGTTTTTTCGCATTACCAGCATGCGGATCGGGAACCCTTCATCCGCAGAGCACCCACAAAAAATCCTTATGATCCTTATTTTTTAGGAAGCGATGTGTCCGGTTTACAAGAAAATCCGTGTTTGTACGTACGATCCTCATTCTCGGAGCAGCCCCCCCTACTGATCACCATCTGATTGTGACGTTTCATTTTATTTTGTAACAACAAGGCGACAACAAAGAATCATTGCACAGTGGCTTTGTAGTTCACTACACACTAGAACTTGGAAGTAGAGATAGTAACTAGAGGTCTACAGCTGTAGTAGTGATAGTACTAGTCTAGTGGACTCTTGTTCTTTCTCCTACAAAGTCTTAACCAGAAATGAAGTGTGAGACTATGAGATTGGTCCAGTCAACCCAGATTGTGAAGCCATTGAATTTTGATTTTATTTATTTATTTATTTTTTCTTCTCTTTTTCCTCACTTATTTGTTTTGTTTCTCCTGATCAGTCATAGCTGTTACTACAGAGAAGTGGGAGAGCCAGAAAAGTAGACTACAGAAGATTAAAAATCAACAACATGTCGGGCATCGCGATCACACGGCTTTCTGAGGAGCGAAAAGCATGGAGAAAAGACCATCCTTTTGTAAGTATAGCAAGGAAATGGGTGTATGGTTGTAGGCCTGTAACCAATCATCGGATCGGGGGCCGATCTTGAGCAGATCAGGTGAGATCGGATAATAATTTCTGATCGCCGATCAATAAAAATGATCAGAAAATATCGGCAGAATTTTTTTGCCGATACTGATCACAGGTGCGAGGGTGTCGCTCCGATCTTCCGATCTGATCAAAGCCCTAACTTTCAAGGTTATATGGTTGTCAATTTCTAAAGTTCTCACTCGTTAGCCCAAGCCTGTGGGGGACTGTCCATCATTCAATGATACTGCACTTCCTAGTTGTAGTTAGTGTAAAAGGAACACAAAATCAGTGTTTAACAAGCAGGATATAATTTACTTACAGTCTACATGTACATTGCTAGATTTAGACAAGTTTTAAGTTTCCAAGATAGAATTGAAGAATTGAAATAATAATTATTTCTCCATTTGGTTATTGGTAATAAAATAAATGAGAAAGTTCTCCTTTAATTGTGAAGATGACTGCTATTCCAAATTCCAATGGTAGATTTTTCCTTTATATGTTAGCAATCTTTACTTTCAAAGATTCATAGTTTTTTTTTTGTTTTTTTCTTCAAACTATAGCCAAAGAGCTATATTGTATGTCAAATTGTCAATTTATTACAACAAGTATGGAATTGCACACAGGAGATGTACATGTAATGATGATGGCACAGAGTTACAATGTATATTGGTTTTATTTGTGTGATTCATTCCGCAGGGTTTCGTAGCAAAGCCAACCAAGAATGCTGATGGTACATTAAACCTCATGAACTGGGAGTGTGGTAAGTAATGTGTGAGATCCGAAATACACTTTTAAGTAGGCCTACAAGTACCTTGGTCACACTGATGACTGAGGTATCAAGGATTAATACTCTAGATACAGTCTGTGCTGTTGAGGTACGAGTGTACTGCTATGTAAAGCTCAAACCCTGAAGTTCAGTAAGGGTTTTAAGTATTAAACATTAAATTGAGCAGTGGCTCTTGCCAGTTTTGGGCTCATGTCCCCATTAGTGTAAATGTACTTGTTTAGTACTTTGAGCATCAATATTGATTATGTACTGTATGCAATCAGCTCAGAAATATAAATATGAACTGATTTTTTGTTGTTGATATTTCCTGACCCTGAAAAAACCCACAAATGACCAGCAAGGGAGCTTGATTAAAAACCTCTTCGCTTGTATCAAAGTCACATCACTCCTAGGCCATAATTTGAAAAGCTCAGGATTATATAGATACATAATTTATGATAACACCATATACAGTATAATACTTTAAGATAAAAATCTCAGGAGAAACGACATGTTATCACAAATCATACCCGGAGGTTAGAAAATAGATACAGGCTTATATGCAAGACAAGGCTTTGTCAAAATTTTCATCTTTTTTCAAAATTTTGATCCGTATTTTGACTTGATCTTTCCATCCTTATCTGCTGAAATTACAAAGGAAAATTATCTGTAACTTATTCGCTGGTAATTGATGTAATTTCCTTGTTCTCTTTTTCTTCCACCCTTTTCAACCCTCCACCTTTCATGTTCATACACACACACACATCCGGCAACTAACAGCAATTCCAGGGAAGCACTCCGTAAGTATATCAATTTCAAAATGATTGATGATATTAAAGGGAAATACAAACTTTGCAATAAGTTCATTTTTATGAAAGAAAAACAAAAAAGTTAAACAAAATGGCAAAAGTTTGAAGTAAAAATCAAACCAATTAAAAGAGAGTTTGAATGTTTGAAATATGAGATCCCTAAATGTATGCGAATTTCAATATGGTAATTAAGTCAGTGAATTGCAAATTATATTTTGTCTGATTAAGTTAAAACTCAGATCAGTCTGTAACTATGATCTCTATAATTTCTCTCAGTAATTTGCTATTAGGGTAGGATTACCATTTTTTTATGTACCATTGATTGGTGATAAAAGAAACTATTGGCAAAATGGAATACGTGTCGAACAGGATGTCTAGCGTAGAACGACCCTCTACATGGAATATTCTACTTCTACATTTATAAATAGCTATGAATATGTGGCTTTCAACGTGGCCACAGGAAAGGATGCACAGAGTTGCTATTTCCAATGAAATAGATACCAAAAAATGATCAGGTGGATGATATATTCAATGAAGAGTCAACTGGTTTTGAAAGAGCGTGAGAAAGAAATGTAATCCAGCTTCACACATAAATTTGTTTGATAAAATGAAGTCATTGCAACTTAAAGAGGAGTTCTGCACTGATAGTCATTTCAGTTCTTAATTTAAGTCAGTAGTTTACTGAGAATTTAGCTTATAAGTAAGTAAATTGACTCGAGACCTATTCAAATTAACCACAGTGTAATTAAATTGACTAAAGTCTTATTCAGTTTTACTTATGTTAGCCAGTTTTGAGACAGAATGCACACTGATAGCTATTGTAACATAATAATACCGGTAAGCCAACTTCTATTAGCAAAATACTTGATGATAGCCATTATGACATCATAAAGCTAATCCATTAATTTAATTTCTGTTCAGTTCTGCACATATTTTAGCTGCAAAAAGGGATTGAGTGGCAGTTGTGCTTCAAGTTTTTTGTCTTCAAAATGCTCATCCTTAACAATTTATGACAGTTACATGTTGCTGCTGTTTGTAATTCCACAGTATGACACCAGTTGTCCTAACTAAGAAATGATTTTGCATTTGTCTCCTTACAGACACCATGGGAAGAGGGATTGTACAGGCTGAGAATGATTTTCAAGGATGATTATCCGACATCACCTCCCAAATGTAAGTAGAAGCAAATCACTCATGGCTCACCCACACAAAATACTCATGCATTTATAAATTAATCCGTTGACTACTGATTTCTTTCGTTCCCATAGGCTTAATACAGAGACCACTGGTTCCAGTAGGTAATGAGTTAAAGACCCTGACTGAAGAGAAATAGATGGATTGTATATCAATGGAAAGCTTATCAAGACATACAGTTGTAGATATCAGGAATATCAAGACATACAGTTGTAGATATCAGGAATATCAAGACATACAGTTGTAGATATCAGGAATATCAAGACATACAGTTGTAGATATCAGGAATATCAAGACATACAGTTGTAGATATCAGGAATATCAAGACATACAGTTGTAGATATCAGGAATATCAAGACATACAGTTGTAGATATCAGGAATATCAAGACATACAGTTGTAGATATCAGGAATATCAAGACATACAGTTGTAGATATCAGGAATATCAAGACATACAGTTGTAGATATCAGGAATATCAAGACATACAGTTGTAGATATCAGGAATATCAAGACATACAGTTGTAGATATCAGGAATATCAAGACATACAGTTGTAGATATCAGGAATATCAAGACATACAGTTGTAGATATCAGGAATATCAAGACATACAGTTGTAGATATCAGGAATATCAAGACATACAGTTGTAGATATCAGGAATATCAAGACATACAGTTGTAGATATCAGGAATATCAAGACATACAGTTGTAGATATCAGGAATATCAAGACATACAGTTGTAGATATCAGGAATATCAAGACATACAGTTGTAGATATCAGGAATATCAAGACATACAGTTGTAGATATCAGGAATATCAAGACATACAGTTGTAGATATCAGGAATATCAAGACATACAGTTGTAGATATCAGGAATATCAAGACATACAGTTGTAGATATCAGGAATATCAAGACATACAGTTGTAGATATCAGGAATATCAAGACATACAGTTGTAGATATCAGGAATATCAAGACATACAGTTGTAGATATCAGGAATATCAAGACATACAGTTGTAGATATCAGGAATATCAAGACATACAGTTGTAGATATCAGGAATATCAAGACATACAGTTGTAGATATCAGGAATATCAAGACATACAGTTGTAGATATCAGGAATATCAAGACATACAGTTGTAGATATCAGGAATATCAAGACATACAGTTGTAGATATCAGGAATATCAAGACATACAGTTGTAGATATCAGGAATATCAAGACATACAGTTGTAGATATCAGGAATATCAAGACATACAGTTGTAGATATCAGGAATATCAAGACATACAGTTGTAGATATCAGGAATATCAAGACATACAGTTGTAGATATCAGGAATATCAAGACATACAGTTGTAGATATCAGGAATATCAAGACATACAGTTGTAGATATCAGGAATATCAAGACATACAGTTGTAGATATCAGGAATATCAAGACATACAGTTGTAGATATCAGGAATATCAAGACATACAGTTGTAGATATCAGGAATATCAAGACATACAGTTGTAGATATCAGGAATATCAAGACATACAGTTGTAGATATCAGGAATATCAAGACATACAGTTGTAGATATCAGGAATATCAAGACATACAGTTGTAGATATCAGGAATATCAAGACATACAGTTGTAGATATCAGGAATATCAAGACATACAGTTGTAGATATCAGGAATATCAAGACATACAGTTGTAGATATCAGGAATATCAAGACATACAGTTGTAGATATCAGGAATATCAAGACATACAGTTGTAGATATCAGGAATATCAAGACATACAGTTGTAGATATCAGGAATATCAAGACATACAGTTGTAGATATCAGGAATATCAAGACATACAGTTGTAGATATCAGGAATATCAAGACATACAGTTGTAGATATCAGGAATATCAAGACATACAGTTGTAGATATCAGGAATATCAAGACATACAGTTGTAGATATCAGGAATATCAAGACATACAGTTGTAGATATCAGGAATATCAAGACATACAGTTGTAGATATCAGGAATATCAAGACATACAGTTGTAGATATCAGGAATATCAAGACATACAGTTGTAGATATCAGGAATATCAAGACATACAGTTGTAGATATCAGGAATATCAAGACATACAGTTGTAGATATCAGGAATATCAAGACATACAGTTGTAGATATCAGGAATATCAAGACATACAGTTGTAGATATCAGGAATATCAAGACATACAGTTGTAGATATCAGGAATATCAAGACATACAGTTGTAGATATCAGGAATATCAAGACATACAGTTGTAGATATCAGGAATATCAAGACATACAGTTGTAGATATCAGGAATATCAAGACATACAGTTGTAGATATCAGGAATATCAAGACATACAGTTGTAGATATCAGGAATATCAAGACATACAGTTGTAGATATCAGGAATATCAAGACATACAGTTGTAGATATCAGGAATATCAAGACATACAGTTGTAGATATCAGGAATATCAAGACATACAGTTGTAGATATCAGGAATATCAAGACATACAGTTGTAGATATCAGGAATATCAAGACATACAGTTGTAGATATCAGGAATATCAAGACATACAGTTGTAGATATCAGGAATATCAAGACATACAGTTGTAGATATCAGGAATATCAAGACATACAGTTGTAGATATCAGGAATATCAAGACATACAGTTGTAGATATCAGGAATATCAAGACATACAGTTGTAGATATCAGGAATATCAAGACATACAGTTGTAGATATCAGGAATATCAAGACATACAGTTGTAGATATCAGGAATATCAAGACATACAGTTGTAGATATCAGGAATATCAAGACATACAGTTGTAGATATCAGGAATATCAAGACATACAGTTGTAGATATCAGGAATATCAAGACATACAGTTGTAGATATCAGGAATATCAAGACATACAGTTGTAGATATCAGGAATATCAAGACATACAGTTGTAGATATCAGGAATATCAAGACATACAGTTGTAGATATCAGGAATATCAAGACATACAGTTGTAGATATCAGGAATATCAAGACATACAGTTGTAGATATCAGGAATATCAAGACATACAGTTGTAGATATCAGGAATATCAAGACATACAGTTGTAGATATCAGGAATATCAAGACATACAGTTGTAGATATCAGGAATATCAAGACATACAGTTGTAGATATCAGGAATATCAAGACATACAGTTGTAGATATCAGGAATATCAAGACATACAGTTGTAGATATCAGGAATATCAAGACATACAGTTGTAGATATCAGGAATATCAAGACATACAGTTGTAGATATCAGGAATATCAAGACATACAGTTGTAGATATCAGGAATATCAAGACATACAGTTGTAGATATCAGGAATATCAAGACATACAGTTGTAGATATCAGGAATATCAAGACATACAGTTGTAGATATCAGGAATATCAAGACATACAGTTGTAGATATCAGGAATATCAAGACATACAGTTGTAGATATCAGGAATATCAAGACATACAGTTGTAGATATCAGGAATATCAAGACATACAGTTGTAGATATCAGGAATATCAAGACATACAGTTGTAGATATCAGGAATATCAAGACATACAGTTGTAGATATCAGGAATATCAAGACATACAGTTGTAGATATCAGGAATATCAAGACATACAGTTGTAGATATCAGGAATATCAAGACATACAGTTGTAGATATCAGGAATATCAAGACATACAGTTGTAGATATCAGGAATATCAAGACATACAGTTGTAGATATCAGGAATATCAAGACATACAGTTGTAGATATCAGGAATATCAAGACATACAGTTGTAGATATCAGGAATATCAAGACATACAGTTGTAGATATCAGGAATATCAAGACATACAGTTGTAGATATCAGGAATATCAAGACATACAGTTGTAGATATCAGGAATATCAAGACATACAGTTGTAGATATCAGGAATATCAAGACATACAGTTGTAGATATCAGGAATATCAAGACATACAGTTGTAGATATCAGGAATATCAAGACATACAGTTGTAGATATCAGGAATATCAAGACATACAGTTGTAGATATCAGGAATATCAAGACATACAGTTGTAGATATCAGGAATATCAAGACATACAGTTGTAGATATCAGGAATATCAAGACATACAGTTGTAGATATCAGGAATATCAAGACATACAGTTGTAGATATCAGGAATATCAAGACATACAGTTGTAGATATCAGGAATATCAAGACATACAGTTGTAGATATCAGGAATATCAAGACATACAGTTGTAGATATCAGGAATATCAAGACATACAGTTGTAGATATCAGGAATATCAAGACATACAGTTGTAGATATCAGGAATATCAAGACATACAGTTGTAGATATCAGGAATATCAAGACATACAGTTGTAGATATCAGGAATATCAAGACATACAGTTGTAGATATCAGGAATATCAAGACATACAGTTGTAGATATCAGGAATATCAAGACATACAGTTGTAGATATCAGGAATATCAAGACATACAGTTGTAGATATCAGGAATATCAAGACATACAGTTGTAGATATCAGGAATATCAAGACATACAGTTGTAGATATCAGGAATATCAAGACATACAGTTGTAGATATCAGGAATATCAAGACATACAGTTGTAGATATCAGGAATATCAAGACATACAGTTGTAGATATCAGGAATATCAAGACATACAGTTGTAGATATCAGGAATATCAAGACATACAGTTGTAGATATCAGGAATATCAAGACATACAGTTGTAGATATCAGGAATATCAAGACATACAGTTGTAGATATCAGGAATATCAAGACATACAGTTGTAGATATCAGGAATATCAAGACATACAGTTGTAGATATCAGGAATATCAAGACATACAGTTGTAGATATCAGGAATATCAAGACATACAGTTGTAGATATCAGGAATATCAAGACATACAGTTGTAGATATCAGGAATATCAAGACATACAGTTGTAGATATCAGGAATATCAAGACATACAGTTGTAGATATCAGGAATATCAAGACATACAGTTGTAGATATCAGGAATATCAAGACATACAGTTGTAGATATCAGGAATATCAAGACATACAGTTGTAGATATCAGGAATATCAAGACATACAGTTGTAGATATCAGGAATATCAAGACATACAGTTGTAGATATCAGGAATATCAAGACATACAGTTGTAGATATCAGGAATATCAAGACATACAGTTGTAGATATCAGGAATATCAAGACATACAGTTGTAGATATCAGGAATATCAAGACATACAGTTGTAGATATCAGGAATATCAAGACATACAGTTGTAGATATCAGGAATATCAAGACATACAGTTGTAGATATCAGGAATATCAAGACATACAGTTGTAGATATCAGGAATATCAAGACATACAGTTGTAGATATCAGGAATATCAAGACATACAGTTGTAGATATCAGGAATATCAAGACATACAGTTGTAGATATCAGGAATATCAAGACATACAGTTGTAGATATCAGGAATATCAAGACATACAGTTGTAGATATCAGGAATATCAAGACATACAGTTGTAGATATCAGGAATATCAAGACATACAGTTGTAGATATCAGGAATATCAAGACATACAGTTGTAGATATCAGGAATATCAAGACATACAGTTGTAGATATCAGGAATATCAAGACATACAGTTGTAGATATCAGGAATATCAAGACATACAGTTGTAGATATCAGGAATATCAAGACATACAGTTGTAGATATCAGGAATATCAAGACATACAGTTGTAGATATCAGGAATATCAAGACATACAGTTGTAGATATCAGGAATATCAAGACATACAGTTGTAGATATCAGGAATATCAAGACATACAGTTGTAGATATCAGGAATATCAAGACATACAGTTGTAGATATCAGGAATATCAAGACATACAGTTGTAGATATCAGGAATATCAAGACATACAGTTGTAGATATCAGGAATATCAAGACATACAGTTGTAGATATCNGTAATTGGCCATTTTTTGCAGAATCTCTTGTTGGTTAAGTAATCCAATGGCAAGATGGGATTTTTAAAAAAGTAGTTACGTGCATCAAAGCTCTCATGCATCCTCACTTGCCTGAGTGGTGTAAGATGCAAGAAGTTAAGCACATTACACCATCCTCACTTAAAAAATAATGAAACACTGGTCTATCAGATCACAATATGAATGAGCTTTATTGTTTTTCCTCTCCTGTTATCTACAGACAAAACAGGATGCAATATGAGAAGAAAGTGAAGGAGCAGGCCAGAAGATGTGCTCCTACAAAGGAAAACCACCACCAGTCAAACAGCAAGGCGTAGGCCCGGCCACACCCCCTCGGCCTCCGCCCAACAATAGGGAGCAACCAGCCAACGAGCAAGATGAACTATCCCTACTGTCACACACAGAGAGAAAAGCCAAATCACGAGTATTGGACTTCTTTTTACAATTTTGAGGATGGCTGCTGCAAATTGAGCTTGTTTGAGCGTTTAGTGAATGAACTAATACAGATGGAAGCCAGGAGAAATTCATACGCGAGAATCTAGCTGCACTGTGAATGTGATAACCTAATGTTTTCTTCAGTTTCAGCCCTTTAATAGTTGATGTCATTGAGTGTAGTGTATTTAAGTAGGGATTATTCCCGCCCATTGCTGCTGCAATTCACGTTGCTACGCTTGTTGCCTTTGATGATGTACAAATAATTAATGTTTGCATGTGAATTACTGAATATACACTGCACGCAGGTCGAGTCACAATCAACATCGTGCTCATTGTGACTTTACAGAGTGCAGTGCATATCACTAATGCACAAGGTTTTTTTTATAAAAATGGGTTGACAATTTGAATATAGAGTCAAGAAATAAGCAACAAACCTGAACAAAATGCCAAGTGTCGCACAATCATCGAGGCGGTCGATTGCTGTTATTGAATGACCATCACGTAAGTGCAGCCCAACGGTCAAAAGCACATCTCAGTGTGTGCGTCTTTGTCCTTGCCATTTGAAACTCTGTTCATTTCATTGTTTCTTCATTTTTTACGTGCCAAAGATACGCATATGCGCATCTCAGCTGTGCATTTTTCACTTCTATTGGTTATCACTTTTTGCCGAGAAATTTGTTCGCATGGCAGGCTTGGCAGGAGATAATGATGAACGTTCACTTGGTGTCATTTAACCAAGGATATTGCCTACATTCTGGAACCCGTTTTATTATGCCTATTATAAGCCTTAAAAATATCATCGTACATTTTTTAGATACCTGAGTCAATTGCATTGGATTGTGATAAGTTTAGAAGCATGTAAGCTCTGCATCTAGTTCATTCTGTCACTGTTTTCACTAGTAGGTCGCAGAGGCTCTTTCATTAGAAGTCAAATCAGTTTGCCTAAAAGAAAACAAAAGTATGAATATACCCCGTTGGACCAGTGAATTTACCTAAAGTACTGTAAAAGTAATTGGCTAGTACCTTCCACCCCCCCCCCCTTATTGCTTAGCTATACTTGAAGTAGGTAAGATGGAGTACAGTGAAACCTCGATATAACAAATGTGCGGGACCAAGACAAACCCTTCTTGAATTAAAATCTTGTTTAATCAGGGATGAAAAGACAATATAAAACAAAGAGCTGAGAACGGAACAGAAGCAAATTCATACATGTAGATACTATCTCTGCATGGGCAGATAAAGCTCATTCATACAACAAATTTTACAACCCATCAAGATGAATACTCATGGAAGTTATTCATTTTTATATTAACGATGGTACTATTCTTTTCAAGAGGGCCCAACAACAAAAAATATGATAAGGCATCTCCACCACTTAGCCTGTGATCTACAATGCACAAAGTAGGAGTCCATGATTGAAAGATCTCTGGATATTTAGGGTCATTTGAACCAAGTGCTGTCTACCAACTGATCCGTTTACCATGTAATAACTAGAGCTTGTTATAACAGTATTCTCCATTTAGCGAGGTTCCACTGTAAGAAAAACATATTTAGATAGAAATATTTAAACAAGATCTGCGTGAAAACAGAATATTGGTTTTGGGGGAAGAACACAGCTTCATGCATCTTTGATGTGGTGATATGATATATCTCAATAAGCTTGCATTCATTTTGATGGAGTCTTACTCAAGTATGGATCTTAAATCAATCACTAAATTCTGAAATTCTAAGTTCAATATTTTTTTTCTTTCTTAATGAGTTGGCATGCTCTGTTTCTCGTCTGCTGAGAGCCAGAAGGGCATTAACTCTATGCACAATGATATGAGATAAAGTCCTTTTGGCCCTAAGCACCGGACCAAAGTGTAGTCACTGATCACCATGAAATGCAATTGTCTAATGTACCATTATGTCTTTGCAGTAGAAGGCTTTATAATTTGAATAAGTTTAAAGACTTACGGTCGACTTGGGGCCTTGCAAAGTCATCAAGAATGATACACAACTCTCTGTCAGTTGCGTACCGCCCCTCCAACAAAAGCTGACGAGTCATAGTATCTTAGTATCTTTGTTTGTTGTTGTTTTTTTCCACTTGGAAAACTGTTAATTTGCATTATTTTTTTTTTTACTTTAAGGCATAGTCAATGATAGAGTAAAATTAACTTGTCCATGCAATGCATATGTGTAACTTTTGTAAGTATACATTGCATAATTCTGAACCATGTTGCCAATTTGAGCTGTTGATCACTGCACTCACCCCTTTAAAGGTCTGTCTGTTTTTGGCGTTACCATTAGGCTGCCAAATGTATTTTTATCTATTAGTCGATAGTGATGTACATACATGTATGGTGTACATGCTGCAGGTTTGTGTTCATATTCGACAATCAGTAACGTTTCCGCACCTAACATGTCGAAGCGTTAAACTGCAGAAGGGCAATGTTTTGATAAAGCTTTTGAAATCTATATTACAGAGGAAAGCACAGTTGATGAGGATTGTATTTTGTGTGCCATGCCAGATGTACATATATGTTGAAAGAAAGGCATTCTTTTTCTAGAAAGCTAATACCTCTTTGTATGCAACTTCAGAACACTTTGCCCGGAGTCTCGGTGTACATTGTAAGTGAGTTTAACAAATAATGAGTTGAGTACGGTATAGTGAATCAAAACAGCTCTATCAGATATATTCTTATACAGTGTGCGCACCGGGAAATGTTTATCACGATGTGTTAGATACTATAGTGTTGACATGTATCAGTTAAGGGTTTTGTATATGTCGTTCTGAGTGCCAGAAGGTTGATTCGGAGCATTTCACACAGAGCTAATGGCCTCCTGACTGTCAGCAGGTAATATATTCACAGAAATATTTATGAGGCAGCTTTTGTAGACGGAGCTATGAATTTCTTGAACCACGCTAGGATCTGTTTCTCTCTCTTTGACTTTATTCCATTTATAACAGTATTTTGTTGAGCATACCACACAAAGGATCGTATGTAAGCATTTTGATACAAGGTATTCTATCCCTTTCTCTTATTTTCTCTTTCCATCATATTAAAGGGATGGCCTGCTGGAAATCCATGCGTGTTGAATGTCATTCGCTTGTCCTATATTGCACGCAAATGCGGAGCGATCATTTTGAAGCAGCAAAAAATTAGCGTTGAGGGTGGGGTGGGTTGCTTTCATGTTCGTTATTCTTCGTGTGAATGC
>BEXV01000442.1:59910-80907 GCA_003118195.1 Hemicentrotus pulcherrimus
ACATGTTCCCTGAAAAGCATGGCTCTTCAAATGCCTTCATATTCTAAACATGGCATGTAACATCATACAAATCGGGACGGATTTTTATGCCACATGTTAATGTAGTCCCATATACATCTTTCTCTGTACAGTGCTTGTTACTTTATAAGAACTGGGCCGAATTTCTTATCATTTTGATGATTCCAGAACCTTGCAGTACTTATGAGCTAGATGATCAACCTTTTCTAATCGATTCCACAACGTTTCTTTCACAATGCAATTGCATGACCAGAACTCAACTTTATCTTTAATAAAAAAAAAAACTCGTAAACTCAATGGTGATGATTATCAACATCCTAATCTATAATATCTCATCATCTTTGAACTACGCAATACTTCAATGTGATTTTCGCATGTTTCATTACGTGATTGGCGAAGCATAAAAGCTGCTTTCTAAAGCTATTCAGTACTAGTTTACAGGAGGGATTAGACCGCCCTACAAGGTCACTGGACAGGTGGTTATCTCATCAACTCAACTCTCAGTTAACATAAGAAAAAGAGGATCATGGGGACCAATGGTCACCGATTATGCATTGTTTAATATAGAGAGGGAGCGAGTAGCTAACTTGCAATGGGCCTTAAAATCCTCGTATTACGTAATATCTTGTTACCCAATGCAATCTTACTGTTTCTTCTTCGTGTGGTATTTATAAGCCCTCCTTTTATTTCATGTAGACAATATCACCAATAGACAGTTAATTATATCAACCATCTTCCCCCCTACAACAACATGATAATAATCAAGTAAACTGGTTCTTTTAACAGCAAAATGTATTGAAATGGTGTTTTTTCCTCTTTCCCAAATCACACATATCTGGCCTGATGAATAGTTAAATAATCCGTTATCATTTGCAAACGCGGTTTTACTAACAAAGCTCAGATTAACCGTAGGCAATTCCTGCCGTACATATATGTTGATTGATTGAGATATGAATAATAAGTGCTGGAAGCAAAGTCAACTATTTTCTACTTTTACATGTATATGAAAATGTATAGATGGCGAAAGGAACTGTTCGTCTTAACGTTTACTATTTGAACCTGAAGATAACACTTTTACCTAGAGTTTTCAAGATTATTTTACCCTGTTTTCATAACCTACGATCATGACGATATGACAAAATAATATTTGCACGATCCCTTGTATGTATAAGTAGGTTGATAGTGCATGTGTTGCTTTTGGCAGTATCTAAAAGTGAAGGCAATCTATCACCAACGGTGACATGATTATTGGTAAACAATGTATATTTTTGAGCCGTTTCGAATAATATCTTGACAAGTAATACTTTTGATCAGTTGACCCGAAGGAAAATTTTTCAACGGTGACCCGCTTTTTGATATCTTCGGTTGCCCGGGCGCGTCATTTTAGTTCCCAAGAGAATTCCAGACCTTGGCTGAGATGTTTTACGTCATTATCAGCTTGGAACTTATCAAACTGGAAAGAAACCACGAACAGTTAGACTTTGAATATTCATAGCTTTGCCTCAATATTTATAAAGACAAACAATAGAACTGAATAGAAATTGTGATTCGAACCCCAATTCCAACGCTGTATTACGCTCTACTTACCGAATGAGCTAACGATGGGTTGCTGAAAGGTTAGCTTGCATGATAATTATAACCCTGTCACTAATCCTGACGGTTACCTCTTCTGATTGGCTGTATGCAAATGAGTTCATGCTGAAGTCCGAAATTGAACTCTCGTGGGAAAAATAATTTGGCTGCCCGGACTGCTATCATTTTTGTAAACGCTCCGGTTATTTTGTCTGCCTCTCTGCATGGTCGTTCTTTTTGAAGCACGTGAATTTCTGTACCAGCAAAATAAGCGCCAATTGAGCGACGGATGACTTTTGCATTGCCAATGTAGATTTGCTCTATGCAAACTTCTTATTGATTAATCTTGCAGTTAACAACATTTAAACAACCTTAAACCTTTTGGTATATCTATCACATAATGGATAGGGGATGTGGCAAAGGAATTGTTTAAAAATTGCCTTATTAAGGGTTAAAAATATAAACTGCCACTTAATATCAGCCGTATAAAAGAATGTGAAACATTGAACCAAATCCTGACATTTTACCTTTGTGGGGTACATATGACTTGACCAAGGAGAACTAGTTGAAATGCTGCTCCTCTCTTGAACCACTTGTTCAGGCAGCACTGACACCGTATCAACTCATTTCTAACAAGAATACATACAAAACAAGCTAAAGAATGGGGTAACCACTCCTTAAAGGGATCGTTTAACAATGTTAAATCTGAGATACACGGCCCTACTGTGTTATCAGTGTCTGTGATGTGGTGTAATATTGAAGGCCTAACAAAATTGCGCTTCAAAACGATCAAGAAGTGCCTCAAAAAAGTAAAAATCTTTGAGTGACCGGTTTTACTGTACTCGTTTTCCCCATTAGACTGTAGTGTTAAGAAAACCGTCAGGCGAACGGTTTTCAAAATTTGTAATTTCAATCATAAATATCTTGATAATCAGACAGGCGATCGGTTTGTAAAAGTCATGGGGTTACTGACTGACCTAAAGGTTTATAATTATCATTGCATCATGAGCTTAAACCAGAATTTTGTTTCAGAATCTGAGACAAAATTACCGGATCCCTTTAAAGACGTCATCTGACAAGCGATATTCATATCTCTTTACACTGGATGATTAATTGAAACGGTGTCCTACTTTTTACTTTAGTTCATGATACGCTGACACCCACCCTGCGTTAACCCCAACAGCTTACATTGAATAGCTACACGATCTATACGACAAATAGTTACTTTTTCAAATTTGAACGTGGTATAGCACATAATCGTATAAGTGGGCAGGGTTTATGGTGGGTGCGCACCGATGATTGGCCAGCCGACGTGTCAATCCACCTCTTCAACTTTATTTAGTTTTAACGTCGTTTCTTTACACAATGGTGTTGTCTAATATGTTTGCTCCTTAGCTTTCACTATACGATCATAATTGTATATATATATATATATATATATGACGTTTTTTTGTACGTGTTGAGTAAATTGTGCGAACATGCTATAAACATAAAATCTTTTTTTCTTTTTTTTTTCTTTCTGTTTTTATTGTAAATCTTGTTTAAACTGTTCGGAATTGCAATTGGCGTTACATCCTCTCTTATGGTAAAAGCTCCCCGAGCGGGTGATGGGTAGCCATTCACTTTTGATGACCATTGAAATGTCTAATTGGAGCCTGAATTCAGCACCTCGTGACGTAGAAACATACCAATATCCACTTCATTGCCGTGCTTTCCCGCGTACATATTCCAGAGGGAAACCCCCTTCCAAAGCAAAGAAAATACAGGTTTTGAGTCAGCGAATTGGGAAATCAAAGTCACGTTTAAAAATCGAACAATTGATAGTATATTCCTTTATTACCGTGTCCTAATTGAAAATAGAGGCTCGTTCAAACATGAATCGGAAAAGCCGGAGCGGTCTTGTTTTATGTTGACGTAAATAGTAATACGCTTCAAATTTCTGTGTCGTAAAACACAGAACTAAGCAAGTGAAAACGCGGTTTTGGGTCAACCAATTGGGACACCACTATAAAATGACGTGAAGGAAAGAACTTTTCCAAAGCATTCATAGAATAAACTTCCTGTCATTTTAAGGATCGTTCTTACTCGGAGTGGTGGCACAGCGATTAAAGTAGTTTCATCTTAAAGAAGACTAGGGCTTCGCTGATGCCAAATTTCGGGCATTGATCTATGACAGAGGTGGAATAATAATATACACCTGCATATATATAAACATATCTTGTGTATGTTTATTTAATGATGAGGATATATTAATTTTGAATGTTTGTCTTTCGAAAGTTATATAGTCTGACGAGTCGTTCAAGGACTTCGAACACAATTGATACGAGCATTATGTTGCATAGTAGAAATATATATGAACAGCAGGCTTATTTGGCACGATAAACCCCCATGCCTCTTGAGCACAAATTGCATTATTTGCATTATACGCCGTTTTCGGTTTTCCGAAGTTCTGTCTGATTGATATGTTTCATTGAAGGGGAAAATAAGGTTTTTTTTTTGTAAAGGTAGAAAGAAGGAAAGATTGGTCATCAATTTTTTTGAGATATCATCAACCGCTAGAAATTTGTTGGCAAACCATCCTTATATACAAATATATATATTTATATATACATGTATTTGACATTTTTGGTTTGCCTGTTAGAAAATAGTTACAAGGAAAAATGCGTTGGGAAGTTTTATATTATTTTCTGATCAATTTTCCCCTTCATTTTTCGAAAAGCGTGAACAAAAAGGATTTTTTTACAACTAGCTTGTGGGCTTTTTTTTTTTTTAATAGACATTTGAAATATAGAGCGTGTTGATTGAACACCCATATGTGAAGATAAAGAATAGTACAACAGACATTTCCGTTCCATCGAAATACACCTGAACGTCACTATTATGTATCTTGATTTTAAATATTTATACGTCCCGGTAAATAAAACCTTGCACAGATTTAGATTGCAGCTACAAACATGAAAAATGGCAACATTTGTAATCAAATATAAATAAATAATGATACAAGAAGGGACAAGGAAATGAACAAGATAGAATCAAATTATCATAAATCATAAATTTAAAGTATTATACGAACTTTTCAATAGGAAAAGTGCAGGAGACCGCAATCATAAGCGAAGCTTGACAAGGATGGCGGCCTCAAAAAACAAAAAACAAACAACAAAAAAAAATCTTAAGGTAAACCTTAAAAAGGAAAAATTTAAAAAGATTTTTGAGTATGAGTTTGTGAGTGTGTTGTGCAAGTGAGTATATATATTGTGTGTGTATGTGTGTGCGTGTGAGTATGTGTGTTGTGTGTGTTGTGTGTGTTGTGTGCGTGTGTGTGTGAGTGTGCATGTGCACGCGAGCGTGCTTGTTTGTATGTGTTTGTAACGAATAGTGGAAGTGCACGTAGCTCTGTGTGGTATAGTGGAGTGGAGACAAATATAGCCTTTACAATAAAGGAAACTAAGAATACGAAATAGAAAACAAAATTTGCAAAACTGAGTTGCAATGTGACCAAAATTTGACAATTGCCTAATGCATGTTGAAATCAGGTATGTAAATACTTCGATATGAGAGTTTTTTTGAGAGATGCTTTAAAAGAATAGAGAGATGAACAATGCCTTATTGAATTTGGAAAGGAGTTCCAAAGATCTGGTCCATGATGTCTTACTGATTTTTGTGCTAAAAGTATTTTAGGATTTTCTAAGTGATAATTTGTTGAACAACGGGTGGGGTATGTGTGAATGTTTGAGTTTAAACTGTAAATATTATGAAATAGGGATGGTAGTTGATAAGACGGAAGGGTGGTTGGTTGTTTTTATCAGGAAGATAAAAAGATTTACAGAAAATATTTAATAGTGCACGTACGACGAATTAGGATGAACATACATTTTTTAATCCACCATGAACGTAGTTACTGTAAACTCTTTCAACGGGTAGATTAATTAAATCTCGCTGGATTAACAGGATTGCATGGCAGTATTAGGGAAAATAATGCAAATAAGAGAAAATAATGGACTAATGCCCCTTTTCTCCTGGACAGGATCGTTGTGGGAAATTCAACTCACCGTAATTGATCAAATTTCAAGAATAAATTATTGCACTCCGAAGCTGGGATAATATGTAACCTGGATGACGCCTACACTATGCCCTATATAAAAAATAAAGGTACCATAATATTTTTCTGTGTTTTTATCCCCTTAACCTACATGTATATGATATGAAATAGCCAATCATGACGTCTGGTCTTTTCTATATCAGATGTCAAAAATGTATTGCATTATTATCGGGGCCCGCTCGCTATTCATAAGGACAGCTATCATAATTTGAGAAAAGGGTCATTATTCGTAAGGGTTATAATACCTACTGAAAGCTATTTATTATCGAAGAAGAGGGTCGCTATTCATAAAATGAGAAGAGGATCGCTAATCATTATACAAAAAAGAGAACGTTATTCATAGGGGTTGCTATTCATGAAATGAGGGGAGGGTCACTATTCAAAATACTGGGAAGAGGGTCTATCAACCTCTTTTGGTATTATGAATAGCGGTCCTTAAGAGTAATGACCCTCAACGTGAATTATTAATAGCGACCCTCATCTAATTTTTATGAATTGCGGTTATATTTTTAAATTACGGCCCTTAGGCCTTTATGAATAGTGACCCGCTTTCTGTTTTATAGATAGCGGTCCTTTATATATGGGAAATTCCACGTTATGAATAGAGGTCCTTACGACTACCGAGGTTACCCCTTATCATCATGCTTCGTGACCCTTTCCTCCAAAATATGGGGCATAAAGTTGTCGCATATAAAAAAAGCGTAGTCTTTGGAACCTAATTTTAACCTCATTTGAACCTAATATATAATAATATACTACTTCTATCTATCTATCTATCTGAGTATCTTCTCCCGGTTAGGAGGTTGATTGCAACATCTCTCCATTTCCATCTTCTGCAATTCTGGTGCACTCTTGCAGTTTTAGTCCACTCCAGTTCTTGACATTCTCCTCCCAATTGATACTACTTCATATGACGAAATAATGGCACCCACTCTTTTCTATTTCAAATACCAAATGTCTTGTTTGATTATAGTTTTATCAGCGTGGTTATTTGCAGTGTCTTTTTTCTCTGAAATGGAGGAATAAAGAGGAATTTATCAATTGACTGCAATGAGCGCTCCTTTTGCCAGAGCTAACGCAGGGATACTATATAATATTCACAGTGCTTTGGAAGCTCATAGAGACGTTGTATTATAATATGGCAAGCACTTAAGGCCTGAAGAGGACTATGAAGATTATCATTGTTAAATATTATTGTAGGTTTTCCCGCCCAGTTTCATCAGAGTTGCATCCGATTTAACGATGCGATCATTCAATATCGAGCGAATTTGAATGATCACCGAGATCAACATTCAAAAAGCTAACCACTTCATTCAATTTGATTTTATAAACATGCGATTTCATGATTTTCTCACATAAACGTGTTAAAAGCGCGTTCAAATGAAAAAAAAAAAAGCAAATAAATGCTTTCGAATTCGCACCTGCACCGCCGTGATGAACATTAAGGTATTCAAATTCACGAATAGGAAATCATTTATAGCATTTGGGCAGTCTTTTTTGTTAAATGTTAAATGCAATCTCAATCTTTTTTTAAATAAATCATGCAAACTTTATGTACCTTGAAATGGAACCTTTGCCTTATATTGAAATAGCTTATTCCTCTGACAAACCGTATTCGAGGCAAGAGCTCGTATAACTCCACTTTGATATTGAGCATACATTCATTTATACGTGACTATGGTGGTTGCTCAAGGAGCGTACATGAATTTTTCGAATACAGACAGAGCTAGCTCAGCAAGGTTTATAAAATATGATTAAAATAAACATTATGAAACTTTTAAAATGAAAATGATATTACATATTAAAAGCAATGGAAAAGAGTGAATATGACGTGAAAATATTGCGATAAGAATTACATAGAACTACAGAACTTGTTTATGTTAATTTAATTCGAACGTTCAAAGTTCGAAGGTGTGTGCCTATAAATGAAATGAAATTGGAATTGGTATTAAGGACAAAATTGAACGTCTATCCAGCTGGCGCGAAATTGAATGACAATTTCGCAGCATGAAATTGGATGAAATTAAATTAAAAAGCTCAAAGAATGAAAATGAACCATGAATTAAAGCAGAGAGTTGACGAAAATCGTTCGAACGTGAACGTCTATTCATGAATTCGAATGCAACTCTGATGAAATTGGGCGGGAAAACCTATATTCTCATTATCATTATCTTTCTTCTTCTCCATATTCTTCTTATTCTTTTTAATATTATTGTCATTAATTTATCATCATTATCATTATCACTATTATATTGTAATTATCATAATTATGAATATTGTTATTATTAGTAGTAGTATCATTATCTTTATTATCACATACAGTTATCTATCGTTCCTGCTGATACACATTTTAAAATGAAGTAATATCAAACCATTGCACCCTACCTTTTCTATGTCAAAAGTCACAACTTGAATGCCATATTAGCTAAGTCGTTAACCATTTTCGAACAAACAATCCCACGGGGAATAGAAATTTCATTATAGTTTCGATACGTTTTATATCTCCACTTTTAGTCAGTTTTCATTCAGTTTACGCTCTCAGATCACTACTTCAAAGACGTATCTTATCATGGCACCCTGTCCTTTCTATGTCAAACGTCAAAAGTTGAATGCCACATTAGCTTAATAGTAGACCGTTTTCCCAGCAAAAGCACGTCTTTGCTTACTAACAGTTTCCGGTCGTTTCGACAACTTTGGGTATTATTAGAGGTCGTTCACACTTGCTGGCTATATGTCGTACTACTCGTGACTCAATGAGGTTGATGGAAAAAAACGAAGCACTCTCCCTAATGGTTGCAGCATTCTTGCATTACTAATTACGTACAGTTTGAAATCATAGCCCAGTTAAAAACTATGCACTGTTGCCAATAAAGGATGATTAATTTTTTCTAACCTCTTTTCTTGAAGTGATTTAAAAAGAATAATGGTTGATTCTTGATGAATCAAGTTTATTTTTTATCCGATATATTGATAAAACTTTATCTATCAAATGAAACTAAACCAAATGGTATCAATTATTCCATGAAAAAAAAAATTCAACTTTTTAGGCTACATTGTATTTTAGGGACTATAGACCTCTCAGTTATATACTTTCATTTAAAACCTTCTTTGGAGTAAAACTATCTGGTAGAAAGATTCTTTTTCCCTCTAGACAACAGGGACTCCTGTATTATGTTTTGCATGAGAAATAAAATCATTTGATTTAAATACGTGCATGAGAGGAGGGCAAGAGCAATCTGTAACACGGGACGTTGGTTTAACACATCTACAACACGGAAGGAAAAGAAAAAAAGAGAGCTAATGTTTGCTTAATCTTTTCCTGAACCCAACTTTCTATTTAACTGTATTGTATTCAGCTACAATCAATCTACCCACCTCATTCATAGTCTATAAGTTAAAATCTGAACTCAATTAACGCGACCACAGGTGTACCGACAGACACGGAGTTTTATACGATTCAATTTACGTAAGTGATTGCTCTAAGACAGAAATGATTTCCTGTAAACTGATTCACGACCTCAGATGTACTCCCACGGATGATACCATCAGGTTAGAGAACATTAATGGTTCTTCATTTTTAGTGGCGTTCAGAAAACCCAATTAAATCACGATCAGGATCAATTTATCGTATCTGGGCCCTGTCTTTTGAAAAGTTGCGATTATTCGCAATTTATTTGCCAGGGATATCAATTGGAACTAAGTACTGTACATAGGAGATAGGGGACTGTGAACTTTGTGAACATTGACGCTTTGTAAGATGGGGCTTTGCATGTTCGATACGCATCATAGTACGCATACTTACACACACAAACAAATTCACACACGCACACACACACACACACACACACAGATCCATCAACACATACATACACACGCACACGCACAACTCACGCACCCAAACACACACTAAAAAAATAAATTGTGATTGAATCACACTGCGTTGTTTGTATAATTCGAAATGGCAAGAACTGACAGAAACATGGCTGAAGAGTTTCATTGGATCAAACTTTCAGGACACATAATATGTTTAGTCTCATGCATACATTGCATGATCCTAACCCCCCNCCCTCCCAACCTCCAGCCCGCCCCCTCCTACCTACAAAACCATAACAAATTTCGCGGTATAACTAAGTGTTTTTTTTTTGTCAATTCACTGTCCATACTATGTGCGGAGTGAGTATTTTAGATATTATCATCATCATCATTATTACCATTAGGGTAGGTGAAGGGAATCGGAGACCACCAAGCTTGAACCCATCACTGTCTGTCCGTGTTGGCTCCAATATTGCTATAACAACAACTACTGCATATAACCATTTCATTTCTAAGACTACAATTTGACCAAGATAAGCAATTTTGATTGAAAAATTTTGCTCTGATATTAAAACACAATTTTCACTGAATGTTGTGGTGTATGCAAATATTTTAGGAATGGCTCTTTAAAAGTAGTTTTAAAAGGAAGTTTTTGAAATGTGTCAACCATCACAGAAAAACGTATGGCCATTGTGTGTTGTTAATGGGTGTTGCAATGCACATTATGAATGGTGTCTGATCAAAAATGTCTGTAGGAAATGGGGGACACCGGGTTCAAGATGGGGGTCGTTTGTTGTGGATATCGAGTATGCCGAGGACATTCAATGACCCGATGCTGGTTGGTTAATTGAAGTTTATTTATTCCACATTAAAAAAAAAAAAGTTTAATTTGTTTTGAATATTTATCATACAGGTGTATATATGATAGGTTCAAGCTTGGTGGTAATAAGAGTAGATTGCACACAAGAAAAAAAAAAAGATTTTAAAAAGATTTCAAATCAAGTACAATGTATGGAAAATAACTACGAAATTTCGAAATATATATATAACACAGGCAAGGTAAACAACAATGTAAAATATGGGGAGCCTAAATAAAAGCATAGCTTGTATGTGAATAGGCTCCGAACTGAGTAACACAAAATGGTAGGTCTGAATTTAAAAGGTATTATAGGAGGCGAAAACGGAGAGAAGTATAGTATGAGTTTCTAGAGGCGTACAAGGAGAGTAATTTTGAGAAGAAAAGGAATATAGAATAAAGAGTAAAGAAATAATATAATAATGATAAGTAGGAGAAGAAACAGAAGAAGAACAAGAGAAAGCAGATTGATGAAATCAACGGCATTGTAAAATAACATGTACAAAAATAGTTTGGGCCACATTGTTTTAGAATCGTTTCAAAATTATTTTAATTTATTGGCTGCATGTATCTCTTTAAAAAAAAAATAACTATAACAATCCCATTTTCATTCAAATTGTATTTAAAATGTCTTGATTTGTAACTGTCCCTTATTACATACACATGTAGGTAATGAGAGACCTTTGGTGATGACGTCATTGATCGTTGTTATCTTATTAGTCAGTTACATCATGACCACAATTTTGTTAACAAAGAAAGAGAAGAAGTTACTGAAGAGAATACAAAAATTTCTGTTTGCGTAACATTTTCCATGTTTATATAAATTATGGAATTGTGTGCTTAAGGGTCTTTGATTCCCCACCCCTTCCCTATTTGTATTATTATCATTATCATTATTATTATTATTATTGGGGTTGTCATATATGTATCATTCTCCTCCTCATTATCAACATTACCGGCATAGTAATATGATATACTGAGATCTTCCGACAAATAAGAATGTATGGTATGGTATGGTATTTATTAATTCATGAATCGCAGTTACATATACTGAATTGCACATGGATAAACATTGCATTAAAAAAACGAGAGTACAATTTAAAACAGTATCACTTACATAATTAGAAGTTCACGTAATATGTCACATGATTTATACCAAATGTAAAACAAAGGCAAAAATACGAAGGAAAAAGAGAATATGTACCTCAACAAAAATGAATTCAAAGTGAGGAAGAGAGAAGGGAAAGATGTAGAGAAAAGAGGTTAAAGGGGGGAAGGGATAGAGAGAGAGAGAGATAGAGGAGAGAGGGAGAGGAGGAGAGAGAGGGAAGAAAAGTAAGAACAAGAGAAGGAAAGGATAAGAGACTGAGAGATATAGTGAAGAAAGAGAAAGAAAGGAAAGATAGAAAAATGGTGAAAAAGAGAAATAAAGAGAGAGAGGAAGGAGAGAGAGAGAGATGAAAGAGAGAGAGAGAGAGAGAATGAGAAAGAGGAAGAAGGAAGAGAGAGAGAGAGAGAGAGAGAGAGCGGCAAGAGGTAAAGAAGGGGGAGGAGAGAGGGGGAGGGGATCTTACCAACAATTATAAATTACATACAAATTGACGATTAAAAAAAAAAAAAGTATGCATTGCAACATTGACAGTTCGAAGATGAACACAGAGTACATTGTAAACATTGTATGTCTAACCTAAAACAAATTTGGTAAGTTATATAAAAATGTATGAATGAAAATGTGTTTTTTTTTAACGTAGATGATAGTAGAAACATTAAAAGAGTACAACAACAACCTCTTTAGAAAATATTTATGAATGAATAAATAAACAAACACAGGCAGTAGTTACAGTTACAGTTACAGTAGAGGGACCTAGCAAAGTTTAGACAGAGCTCAAGGGTTAAGATTAAGAAGTAACCGAAATAACTTAATTATATCAGGGTTTAAATAACCGATCAAACACATCATTCAAATTGTTTTTGGAGCGAGTGCACAGGGTTGCTATATATGGAAAGAATAGCCCAAAGGATTGGAGATGGTGTATATATTGTGTGCAAACAGATTTATGCAATACATTAAAGGGATCCGGTAACTTTGTCTCAGATTCTGAAACAAAATTCTAGATTCAGCTCATGATGTAATGATAATTATAAACATTTAGGCCAGTCAGGAACCCCATGACTTTTACAAGCCGATCTTCTGTCTGATTATCAAGATATTTATGATTGGAATTACACGTTTTGAGAACCGTTCGCCTGACGGTTTTCATAACACTACAGTCTATTGGGGAAAACGAGTATGGTAAAACCGGTCACTCAAAGATTTTTACTTGTTTGAGGCACTTCTTGATCATTTTGAAGCGCGATTTTTTAGGGCTTCAATATTACACCATAACACAGACACTGACAATACGCAGGGCCATGTATCTCAGATTTAACATTGTTAAACGATCCCTTTAACACTTATATATCAATCTTTACCTTATGAATTTTTTAATATACCAAAACCTCTTTCTTATACACTCGTTGCTTCCAAGGATCTGTGATGTAAACTCTTTCCCCTCTCATTCATGATTTCAAACATATATTTTTTATGATTGGCCATTTTTAGGAAAGTGTCGAATTTCTAAATCAATTGCACCGTGTGCTCATCAATATTGTAACGCGTGTGAAATATTCAAGGGATTTCAATGATTTTACCTCAGCAATTTCAAGATATTTTCGTCTAAAGGAGGATTTGATTCCCATATTTTAGTGAATAAACGTCTGTATGTCACTCCCCCGCACGTGGTGATATCTAAAAATGGACCTTTTAAAAAGCTTATGTATTTAATCATAGCGACTTCTATGTTTAAAAAAAAAAAATATTGCACCATTGTGCTCATCAATAATGTAAGCACGTGTAGAATATTCGAGGGATTTCAATAAGATTAACAAATCATTTTCAAGATATGGTTGCATTAAAGAGGATTTGAGTCCAGGTAGTTAATACGTCACGGCAGGTAAGTATTGCACTCCTTCGCACGTAGTGAAATCTAAAATGAAGTTTTTAAAAAGCTAATTTTATTAATCAAAGCGACATCTCAGTCTTTGAAGTCTTTATTTCTATTTCAAAGTAAAAGGAATTACGTCAGGGAGCCTTGCACTGTCACTCCAAAGTTGCACTTTTCTTCAATATTACTGCCGGCTTCCGTTTTATATTCCAATTATGGCCATTACTGAAACGCTTAGAGATATGCTTTTTAATTTGAGTGTTGTGCGTTGACTTAGGAAAAGGAAGCGATTACGTAACTGATGACGGTGAGATGAAATTTCCTGGATAAAAACAAATTTCCATATAATTTACAACGGCGTTTATAAGAGTCAAAGTCAGAACGAAAAAAGAAAAAAGAATCTTTATAAAACATAGATAACCATTTACATTTGACGTGATATCTAAGATTCTTTTAACTTCAAGGGTTTTTTTTTCTTCCTATTCTGTCATATTCTATATTCGGTAAATCACTAACAAAAAATAGGTAAGTCTTTCACGCAAGGTAACACGTAACGTAACGTGAAACTATAGCAAATTAACATATTTTTAGCAAGCTCAACTTTAGGCAACATTTCTTTCTACAGTTACTTACGATTGTACTTTTTCTTAAAAAATAATTCCTTTGGTTTAATTGCCCCCCCCCCCTCTGTTTCTCTGCCCAAGTTTCTTTGAACGGTCAGTCCCCCTTCAAGAAATGTGTTCACAGCTATGCTTTTCGTTCGAACAACTTCCACATTTAACCTCCGATGAAACAGTTCAGTTTCATCTTTTGCACCAATACTCGGCGTCGTCCGCACGTGGAGACGTACCGGAGAGGTGACCTAGTCCGGCATGACGTTGATGTAGTACAGGAATAGAGAGGGTCCCAGAACGGAGCCTTGAAGAACATCAATATTTGGGAATCTGAATATCCTTCCCTCCGATTGCTCAGAAATTAAAAAGCTTACCCGTTACACGAAAAAAGGGGCAGTTTTACTAGCTTGTACATTCGAAGATTTATTGACATTAATATTTCTATACGAAATGTGAAAAATTATCCTTATTATGAAAGGTGAAGTGCATTTGACGGCACAGTGAGTCTTTATGTTTCATGCGCAGTGATCACAAATTCTATGGAGTACGAAAATAGCATATATATATATATATATATATATAGCTGACATCACACACTTTTGTTTTTTAAAATATACATGGGAATAAATAAAAGCTTCAAATGTCAGAGTCACAGTAAATGAAAAGGTTGAACTCTGTTTAAGGCCCCACTGTCCTACTTGTAGCTACTTGCTCCCTCTAGAAAACTTCCCCAATCGGTGCCTATTGGTCCCCATGGTCCTCTTTTTCTTATGTTAGTTGAGAGCTGAGCTAATGAGATAGCCAGCTGTCAGTGACCTCGCTGTGTGGTCTAAACCCCTCTGGTCTAGTAGTATTGACGGACTTTAAAGTAAAACAAATTTGTGAGCTTTCTAGTACTTGCTAGTTTAGACGAATATAATAACAGATATTTTCTCTGTAAGGGTGGCTCTTTAAACGTCTTCATAAATATGCCCCCCCCCCTCAAAATAATAGTCATAAAGAATATTTAAAAAATCGAAAGCAATAGAGAAAATTTTGCCTAAATGTGTGCGGTCCCGTATATTATTATAAGTGTTTAGTGCATGTGACAAGAAGCAAGATTGTTTCAATTACTTCATAAGTTGTTCATTCCATAACTCCACAGCATCCACCAACTTTTTTCTTTTTGCTACATGATCAACATTTTACCAATGGCTTTTAAAGATAGAGATCAGGTATGGTCATGCGAATGCATTGTGAAAGACACGTTGTGGAATCGATCAGAAAAGGTTGATCATCTAGCATATAAGTATTGCTGTGTACTGCAAGGTTCTGGAATCATCAAAATGCCAGAAATTTGGCCCAGTCTTCGTAAAGTTACAAGCACTGTACACAGAAAGATGTATATGGGACTACGCACACGTGAGCGAAACGTGCGTTTATCTCTCACAGTCCAATAGATAAACTAATTTACCAAATTTATTAACTAGTAGGCGGTTTCCCTACAAAATTGTTATCATCATTCTTTCACATGATTGGTAATAAAGAGCTTCATTTCATTTTTTGAAAATGGGGCGTTTCCAATACTGGTCTTTAAAATACTCCTCGCACAATGTTTTAAGTCCACACTAATTAAATTTTTAAAGGATTTAAGTAAATCAAAATTTTTGAAGGAAACTAAATGTTTTTGGAATATTTGGAAGATATCATATTGTATATACATCATTCATTAACAGCTATATCGCCTGAAACACTTTATTCAACACCCACATGTTTTAGCAAGACACAAGCACCGCAACAGTGATTTCATTAACAATTTATTCAAATCACCTGATTGTTGGGGATGGATACGATCAATTTCTTGGGTGTATTGTTCTCGAAAAGCGCCGAGTGTGATTGTCAAAACCAAAAACAATCATCGGCTTATTCTTTTTCCTCTCAAAATAGCTTTAAACAGGAATTAGAATGCAGGTGGCGTAGGTAATGAATAAACCATTACCAAGGAAATGAGCAATTTGAATCACAAGATATTTGTATGAATGTTCCCTCAAGCGAAAATATTTAGTGAAAGAGGGGCTTTCATTTCCCACACTTTTCCAGATTATCTTTCAAATCTCGACTCCGTAACAACACCAAAACAAAACTTCTTTCTACATATGATTAAGCCTTGAAAAACAATTAACGTCCAAACGGAAGTAATTTCCCCTCGAAAAGAAACTGGAATATAGAAGGATTTAAGAGTATTTTAGATTTGGTATATCTTACTTTTAATTTGGAATGTAAGTTAGTCGGCATTACAGACGATGTGCGCTGAGGTTCTACGGACTGCGTATAGCTTTCTAGTCATTTCTCCATAAATATCTTTTAGAGCACAACTTTTGATATTGTCAGTATGAATGTGTGCTTGGCCCTTCATCTCCTCATACTGTTTTTCATAACAGAATCCAAAGGTAGGCAAATATTCGTTACGGTAATTTTGTTTTGTTTTCGATGTACTGCCTTTTAATAATGTTATAGGCTAGCCTATAATTATGTACTAGGAACAAAACTTTGTTTGAAACGTTTCGATTGAAACGTTGAAACGTTTTGATGCCGGAGTCGTACCCTGTATATTTGTGTTATAATTAGTTAACATGTGGCGCCAATTGATGTCGGGTGACATTTTTACGGACCCTATTTCACGTTTGGAATTAAGAACCGTATTTCGTTTCCGCAAATACGAACCGTCGGAATTATGAAACTTCGGAAAAAGGACATGTAATCTCAATGAGTATACCTGTTCATAATGACCCAACAAATAGTCCTATTATTTTTTTTTTAAACAGTAAACTACGCAACAGTGAAGTAAAGTAATCAACGCTTAGAGATAAGAAATATCGATTCGTATATCGCGGTGAGATTTCAAGTTCTATATGAACTTAAATATATAAATACACTGCAATTGTAATTGAAACTTTGACCTATTTTCCTGACATCGAGAAAATAAAGTGTAACCGAACTCTGTAGCTGTTGTAATAGTTTTTGAAAAAAAAAACAAGATTCGTTTAGATATCAACAGTTTTATGAACATGTGTAGGATATCGGTTAGTTTGTGGCTCATATATTTACCTTATAATCGGAGAATAAATAATATTAATATGCCACTTAAGACATGATATCATCTTGAATTGAAGAAGCCATTCTAGTGTCTATTCTCATGGATTTTTTGCTACACCGTCGCTTTTAGTCTTATACAACTTCCGAGCTAACGGTTTATTCCATGGAAATACGATATACATTTCAGGTATACATACATGGAATAAGAACATGTTTTCTTAGTCTCTCTCCGCTTAATTGTTAATGCTTTTAATTTTTATCCTAAAACACCAGCCAAGAATCATCGGAAGAAACACTGGAAAAAAGTTTTATCAAATAATGTAAGTATTTTGCAATCTAATTATTGTCATGACCACGAACAAGCGCATAAATACATACTCCTCAAGCATATTTGGAAAGTCACGTTTGAATGATTATGCCTCTATTTTTAGGGCATAAACTGTGTTTATTCCTCTTCAGAATGATGTCCCATTTGTTATTTTTGATTAGTCATTAAATTGTAGTACATCCACAAAAAAATCATTCCAAATATGGCATCAATTTTGAATAGGAATATTTTATGATACTGCCCAAAGCGATGATACATATATAATATATATATATACGTATAAGTGTGTGTGTGTGTGTGAATATGTTGAGTTTAAAAAAACCCAGAACATTGCACTATTGCCACTTGATTTAAACTTTAGTGTCTGAATTTTCGAAATGCAAACTGGTTTCTTCTTCAGGGAGGTTATGCATGCATAACGTATTTAGTTAGTCAAATTTAAGAATCGTAAAAGGAAAAACCAAATTAATTGTTAATGTCTATACTCGTTGATTTGCTGTTTAACGTCTATCTCAAATTATTTATTTATTTTTCTTTACCTTGAATGGGAACTCTTTCGTAACAATGAAGTTTAATTCAGGTTCATATTTGGTGAAAAAAAATTGCCCACTCTAATTGCAACGACGACTTTCGTCGATGCCTTGTTTTCGATCGCGTTCTGAATTCGTATTCTTATCTTTCTTCTTGATGATCTTAAATTAATTTTCCATTGCTTTTAAAAGAATCACATGGTCAATCAATGCTGTTTACTCCACAAACTACCAACGAGATTATTGATATTGATTTATAATAACATTAAAACCAACATAATTTCCGGCTATGGCGATATTGCGAATCATCTATTGAGCAAATTATCAACGAAATTCAAAGTCCTTTACCTAATTTACTCGGTTTATCTCTAACGAACGGAACAGTTTCTAATAAGATGAAAAATAGGTATGGTAATCCCAATTTTCAAGAAAGGTAACGAGCATGATATTGTACCGGCATGAAACGTGAATGATAAAGAGCAGAATTACTTTTGAATGACTGATTTTATCAGTATGTTCAAATTAAAATCATCAAATCACTGATGTATTCTTGTCGGGTTGAACAGCCTAAGAACCAATGATTATTTCCGTAATAGAGCGACTGATGTTTTTACTCTTCAAATGAAATTGTAAAATATACACATAATTTGCGAAATAAAAAAATGATGTTAAAATTAATTTTGAATAGGCTGGACCTTTTGAATAAGGCAAAACCTCTCCATATGTTTGGAAGCGAAAACTTCTAAAAGTTTACCTTTACGCAAAACGTCGATCATTATAGGGAAATAAGTCGGAAGATTGAAACGTTTATGACATAAAGTATGTCGCTCTGTAACAAAATGAATATTCATCAATGATTCTTTATATAAAGTTACCCTCTGTAGTTATGAAACTATGTTTATCTAATAAACACTATTAATTCATATCTATAACAATCTAATTCTCATTCTTATTCTCAACTCTTTCTTTGACAGGAGGAAACGCGTTCACATTCGTTTAGCTTCAGGCAGCCTTATTTTGTACCACAGTTAAAAAGAACGTATGTAAGTATTGTTTTGGTCATTAAAAGGAAAGTCCACCCTGAACTTAAGTTGTTTTCAATAAAAGCAGAACAGTGAGAGAAACATATCAGTGAAGGTTTGACGAAAATCCGACAAAGGATACAAAAGTTATGCATTTTTAAAGTTTTAATTTTGTGACGTCACATGCAAGCTGCTCTCCTATACGTTGTGTACTGTAAATTTCATAAATTGCCATTTTCTCAGAAAAATAATTATCATTTTACCTGTGCATTCGATATATTATCAGGCACATGCTTTTATACACGCCTCTATGAAATAGATCCATTCCTTCATCAAGAACCATGAAACGGGGGCAATTTATGGAAATTACAGTATACAACATATGGATGAGCAGTTACGTCACAAAATTAAAACTTTAAAAATTCATAACTTTTGTATCCTTTGTCGGATTTTCGTCAAACCTACACTGATATGTTTCTCTCACTGTTCTGCTTTTATTAAAAACAACTTAAGTTCAGGGTGGACTTTCCCTTTAAAACGTTGTCTTCTTCCGATCGAGAATGGTAATTTCATGGAATAAAGAATCACGGGAAGCTTTTCATATTAGCAGGGGGAGTGTGTGTGTGTGTGTGTGTATTTGGGTTTTTACAGACGTGTATCAATCAGATATGATTATTTACGTCTGGGGACCGACCTTTAAACGTCACCATCCGAAAGACGTGACTCAGTTTCGAACCTGCGTCCTCGGCTGAATCAGTTTGTAACTTCCACTGTTAGCTGGATTACAGGCGCACGCCACAACGCCTAGGGGATGGGGAGGGGGCTCATTTTTACACAACGGCCTAGCCATGTTCTTCAACAACTTGCGCGGTGATCTGGAGAAAGAGACTACGTCATATAAGCTCATATTATAGAGATATAATCTGTGATGTGTCTCTACGGCATATATAGAAATAAAATGAACGTACACAAGCACCATTAATGATTAATACCACGAGGATGAATACTATACAAATGAAGGCTCTAAAGCCGTTCTTACAATAGCCCCACTGATATCAATCTATGATCACTGACAGGTGGTTATCTCATCGAATCACCTCTCAAATTAACATAAGAAAAAGGAGACCATTGTGGAACCGCTTAGGCATTGTTTGCTATATAGAAGGCGCAAGTAGCATTAAGTAGTTCAGTGGAGCTTTAAGAGGATGGAGGAATCTTTGCCATACAAATTAATATTGGTCCTGCCTGGTCTGCTATTCAACGCGCGAGAGCGAAGCGAGTGAGTAATTACCACTCTTTGAATATGCATGCAACTTATTTACAATGTACGTCTGTTTTGTTTCCTATTTTATAATCTAATTCATATTTTTCAGTGTCCATGTAATGGCATAATAATTATTCAATATAGATATATTTTTTTTTAAACAGAAAAACCAAATGAATTTTCTTATCGATCTAAATGCTTATAACTATTTCATCATCAAATTTGAGTAATGCTGTAAATATTACACAGTATTTATGTTTGCAATGAGGAATTAAGGGTATTGAAAGAGAAAGATAGTTCTATCAACTATGCATACGTCACAGGGGTACCTGTGAAGCTTTGTTTGCCATTTCAATAGCCGTTATTGAGGAAGTGCTATTGATTTCCAAAAGTGACCAAAATCCGAGAATGAAAAACAATCCTGACCATTATACCCCAATAGGTTTGGCCTACGGTTAATCTCTCTCCCGTCATCTTAAATTTGTAAAAAATGGTTCGATAAAAGGGTCATACACGATGGCATTAACGCCTACATCAGAGATTTGTTTTGATAAAATCTCAAAAGCCTTTGAGTGGCTGTTTTTTACAAATCGTCATCTTTTTCCCATCGAGGGGAAGGGGGAGGGGGAGGGGGCGTGAGTTAAATTGAGATCTCTTTCTTCAGCGGGAATGAACAGAAAAAAAAAAAACTAATAATTTGGTCAGTATGAACTTGTTGCCAAAAAAACCGTATCAGGACAATTACCCCCTGGGCAATCACCCCCCGGGCAATTACCCCCGGAAAACTACCCCCGTAGGACGATTACCCCCCGGAAAATTACC
>BEXV01000442.1:91565-112494 GCA_003118195.1 Hemicentrotus pulcherrimus
TTCAAACTATAATGAGCGATAAATATAAAGACGATATTATAATTGATTACCATAACCTTTCATGTCTGTACCTTCCTATCGCACTTTGTATAAATGTATCATGTACCGTATGTATTTTATCTTTTGCACAAGCTGCGCCTTGAGCATTTGACTGTCAAGTGGATTTGGCGCATTATAAATCATATGTATTATTATTATTATTATGTAAACCAATATCTTCAGTGTGTCTTTGTTTCAATCACCTGCAAATGAAATGTTTCCTTTCGCCTAAAATACTTCACACTTTCATAATTATAATAATCGAAAGCAGTTTGTAAGTGTATGTGTGTGAGTGGATGATCGGGTTGGTGAGAGAGGGTGTGTGTGGGAAATAAAGCGTAAGAGATAGATAGACAGAGAGAGAGAGAGGAGAGAAGGGGTGAGTGGAGAGGCAGCGAGACATAGAGCAAAACAGAAGCAGGCCTGGTGGCTTCATCAGCTTGAGATTGCCAAATATCCCGCTATATTTGAACTATCGCGATCGCAAATTATCCGGTCAATTTGTGTTTTCATTAGCCCGAAGTCGCATTTAGCGGAATATTTGGTCGAGATAATCATTCCAAGATATCTTGGGCTTGTTTGAAAAATATCCCGATATTTGTCCGGTGCGTCTTCACCAGCCCAAGACTCACACTAACACTGAGCAAAATATCTCGGGCTAATTTCTCGAGCTCGAGTTTCAAGTTCCAAAATCAGATATAAAATCAGAAGCTATTTGGCAATCTCAAGCTGATGAGGGCCATCTTGAGCTGATGTCGACAGGTCTTCATGAGCTGATGATACAGTAAATCTTCTGACGTCATTCAGGAAAGAAAGAGCCTTTGTCAGACTCTGAACCCTAGCAATGGCAAATATTAATGGTTTTCACAGTGCAGATATGTATATTCCATAACTTTAAGTGTAGTATCATTGCTCTTATTTTTAGTATTGTCTGTCCGGCCGAAGCGTCTAGACTTGAAACAAATGGAATCTAGAGAACATATATTTTCATCCTCTAAGAGAAAATAGTTCATGTTTCACAGAAGACGTCATCAGTGTATAATCAACATGTTATAGGTATGCCATCCATCGTAGATATTTTAAACATACTATTTGTGCAGATCGGAATAAATAAAAGTACATCTCTTTGTCGCTTTGTTAAGAGGATGACAATATGGTTTCACATCAAGATGAAGATCGGGCGGGACTGACATGACTAAAAAATAGAGCAATGATACTGCATTTAAAATTATGGAAAATACAGATCATCTGCACCGTAAAGGCCACTAAATATGCGCCATTGCTAGGGGTCTGACAATACTTTGTCTCTTTTTTTAATTGTACTTTATTTGTAAAGGCACTGATAACCCAGTAGACAAGGATATCAAATTTATCGGAGACAAGAAACAACTTGTGTGGGTTTCATGATTAGCAACCATCCATATGTGTCAACCTACATACGAACTATTTATACTTCACTTTGGAAATTTTTCAGAAAACTGTCCTAGCCAAGGCCACGTGTTTTAGGGTAAGTGGATATTGTTTTGAGTAACAAATGACGGGAGCAAACTATCTTGTAGTGGCTCGTAAAATAGCCTACTTGTTAGACGGGGGCAGAGAGAGGCCTTTTCCTTTTTATACTCATTTTTTCCTCCAAAAGTGAGTAAATCCCTTTGAATGCCAAATAAAGTACGAAAGCAAAGAATCATCGTGTCATATTCTGAAGTAAAATGATAAATGGCATATAACCCTTTTAAGCAGAGACAACAAGGGAGAAACAAAGCTTTTGAAATCCCCTTCGCTCCAATTGAATACCCAGGTAATAATAGCATCAAAGTATTACCTTGATTCCGTTGATTTGAGGTTTAGATTAATCTCGGTCCTCTACTTTTACGACGTTAATAGAAACAAAAGCGCTGGCACTTAAGCCAGGAAATCACCATTTTCTTTGTACAATAACATTTAACTAGGTGTAACATAGGTAAACAAATATCCTCGAAAAGACAGAAATATTGTGGGACTACTGCATACAATTTAGGCATAATACTTTAACCACGGGGATTAGGGTACTTAGAGAGGACAGACAAATCGATGGCATTATAATTCGCACTATATTTAAGATCTTGCAAGTGGGTGAGCGACAATAAGACAGTAGACAAATTATGTCATCAAAGTAATGAAAGTGATCAAAGACAATTTATCATTTTTAAAACTCTTTGATCGCCTCGGAAATTTGTTGCGACACCGTTTTCGAAAAGCACACGTGCATGTTCACATACACACGCGCACGTACTAACTATTTCGAATACCCTACTTCTCAGCGGCATCTGCACGTGATATTGAAGCCTGCAAGCCGCCAGTACAGGCCGTTAACCTTTCAATTTAGCCCGTAGTATAATATGCTACTCGTGATTCATAGTTCATGACCACTTTGGATTCTTATCAAGGTCACCCATCCGTTTCTTGGCGTGTCTGATTGACGCAAAATAATGCAATGCTTGTTAGTAACATATGCCCCCGAGTAAATTGATGAAACCTATCTGGCAAGATTTCATGAAGTGTTTCTAAATTAAGATTACTTGTAGTGAATTAAAGTTTATACAAATCAGTATGGTAATAATTATGCAAGGGTTTGAGAATGCCTGTGTTCAAGGCCGTTTGGCAATTATTTCAATACTAGAGGCATATATCCCACTATGTCAAATTCCCATCATGCAAAACAGAGTAGGAGACTGAATTAGGAAGTTAAAAAAAGACAGGATTAAAAAAAAAAATCCGATAGGGGGGAAATAGGCCCTTTATTTTTCCTCTTTCTTTCTCTATAACATGTGTGTGTATTTGTTCATATATAAATATATGTATACATATATATATATACAACGAACTATAATGCCGAGGAAACAATCATAAGCTTGGTGCCTTTTATGTGTAACTACATGTAGGTGTATTAAATAACTCGATCGTTGGTCAGATCACATGGATATGTTCGATGGTACTCTTAATTCATTATCAGCTAAATACATTACAGAAAGGGGAAGTCATTCATATATTCATGAGAAAGCCCGCGCTGTGTTTGAACTAAAAGGGTGAAGTAGAAACTGGACTATTCGTCCCCTAGGGCACAGCCAATCGTGTAAACACCAGTAGCCGAAGTCAATCCATTCATATTTCCACCCGTCGTTTCGTTCCCAGATGATCAGGCATTCGAAAGGAAGGAAGAATCTCGAATTGGTGGGCGGATATTTCTTCTACTTCAAGTTAAGTGTTCAACCAACCTTCAAATCAACAGTTTCGACAGGGGGAAAAGATATATATATATATATATATTTGAATCGACCTTCTACTAATAATATTTGCTGTTGAATGGTGCAAAAGACGAATGACATTAATATATTTCTGCTTCAAGACACGTTCCATCGTTCTTGATATCTACTGTAGACCTTCCTTGCTTTCACATGTTGCCTCAAAGATATGTCTCTTTAACATCAAATTCTGTAGAAATTTGCAGGAATTATGAATATGTAATTTATGTCCTATCTGTGACATTTAAGCGTTAGCAGTGTCCTAATATTCAAATTATGCAAGGAAACTCGTTTACATGCTAGACTTCACTTTCAAACACTATTAAAGAGAAGGTTGAATTCTGGGAAGAGGTAAAATATAATTTGTGAGCGTTATCATTGTTAAATATGCAAGTGTGGAAGAACATCAGATTAAACATATTCCCTGAAAAGCATGGCTCTTTAGATGCCTTCATATTCTAAATATGACATGAAACATCGTAAAAATCGGGGGTAGGTTTTTTTAGCCATGTTCTCTAAGACTTGTAGTCCCATATAAATCATTCTGTGTACAGTGCTTGTAACTTTGCCAAGATTTGGCCAAATTTCTTATCATTTTGATGATTCCAGAACCAATACACGAAACTACTTATATACTAGATGATCAAACTGTTCTGATAAATTCCACACCGTTTCTTTCACAATGCAATCGCATGGCCAGAACTCAACTTCATCTTTAAGTGACTGACTGGCCTTTTTTCTGTTTCGATAATAACATACATAAAATGAGCTGTAAAGAGCATGTGTTTACATGTACATCAATAACCCACTTCTTGCAATGGCCTAAATTAAAATGATTGAATCACAAAACGTACGACAATTCAGTACAATGGCCTGAAAATCAGACTATTACTTTCTGACTTGGTAGCACTTACGTCGTTTTCACAACTTGTATTCCTTATTTTCCCACTTAAGGACATTTTCGAACCCCCCCTTTTTTTTATGGAAGTTCTGAATTCGTATTATCTTTCAAATGCCGTTGGAATTTAACTTTTTCCAAACAAAATTTGCCTCCAAAGGACACATGGTACCTTTAAGCTTATGTATCAAAGAGACCACTGGTACACACACCGCCCTCATTTGATGACCTTGAATAGATCCATGTCCATGTACATTTCATCCCCTTGTCCCCGAAGGTAACTTACGATCTTCAGATGACACTTGATTGTCTGATTTTGTTTGTCACGGTCAATTAAATGTTATCAATCTTCTTCCTACATTTATGAAGTGAAGTGCGCATGTGGATCAATTGTGTAACGAACATTAAGAAGTGCTGACCAAAAAGGAAAGCTCATTTTTCGCGGATCCTTCCTTACTTCAGTTCAAAAATATATTTAAAAAAAAAAGAAAAAAAAAAGACGGTTTACAGACGCTTATAGCCCAATTACTTCAACACCATCTATTAGCGTTGTTATGCAGAGATGAAACTCAACTTCAATATTTTGGGATTAACTCGCTGTCTCTTGAATCTAGCTAGGTCTCAGAAAGAAGAAGAAAAGTTGGGTCAATATCAAGCAAACGACCATTGTCATGTCCGGCACATTTTCTGGCGCTGCATTATTACACCGGCTTTAGCAAGGCTGCCGTTACCCGGTCATCAAGCATTTCAAGGAACTAATTCCTGCCAGGTACCCATTTATATTACCTGGATGGAGTGTTGCAATTGTAGATTAAAGAGAAACTCCAGTACTGGTAAAAAAAAGAAAATCAATTTTCACAGAATCAAACGAAACTTACACTGAATGTTCAAGATTACAAATAAATAACATGTGCCAAACAATTTTGGAAGAAAATGTATACTGGCTGAGTAATGAGCATATAGAAAGACAAGGAAATCAAGGTAGTACCAACCCTGAAACCATGTGTGTTGTCCCATATATAGTTTTCTGTGTACAGTGCTTGTTACTTTACCAAGACTCGGTCAAATTTATTATGATTTTGATGACTCCAGACTCTTGAAGTGCACACCAATACTTACATGCTACATGAGCAACTGTTTCTGATCCTTTCCACACCTTTTCTTTCACAATGCAATCGCATTACCAGTACTAAAGTTTAGCTTTAATGTCTTGTCAAAGACATTACGGATCGGAGCCCCATTCCCCGTGATTCACAGTCCAGAGACTGCGGGGGTGGCGGATCAAATTAATGAACATTTGAGATCCATTAAAGCTAATTTTGAGCATAGTATTTCTAGAGAACATGGCTATAATTCATTCTGGATTATTTATCTTGCAGTACATTGTTTGAACCAGTAAAATAAAAACAACTTTACAAAAAACTACTGAAAGTCATCTTCAATGAAAACCAAAACTCTCATGTGCACATAGTGACATGGGTTGAGCACACGGTGTCGGGCTTACTGACCGTGATTTTCAACTCTGTCTATGGTCATTACTCAGCCCTTATACATGTTCTACCAAAATCGTTTGGAAAACGTCTTCAATTTCATATCCTTAACATTCGGCGTAAGTTTTGTTGGATTCTGTGATAATTTGTTTCTATCATTATCAGAATTGAAGCTTGTCTTTAAACTTAGGACCCCGGGGGACTACCCGTAGCCAACCACTTCAATTCCCCGAGTCATACCATCGAGAACTTTAAAGTATGTGGAGTCGTTAGCATGGTGATATGGCAGTATGGATGCCCAACGGAAGCTCCGAGAAGTACAAATCGTCTACCGACCGGGCTCCTGAGAGCCCAATGGAATCAATGTTACTTTCCACTAATTTACTCGTGTTTTACTTATATATATTGGCTTTCTCTCTCTCTCTCTCTCTCTCTCTCTCTCTCACTCTTCCTCTCTCTCTCTCCTTGTCTTATTTGTTTTCGCTCTCCTCTACTAAAATGTTTATTCACTTCCTGTCTCCTATACTTTCCTTCTCTGTCTTCCTTTTGGTCTCTTTATGACGTACTACGCCATACGCGTTTTTCCTATCTTTCGACCTTCTCTTTTCTTTCTAAGGTAATTATTCGCTTCCCCCTTTCCTTGCGCCTTAGATCATTTTATGAAGATATGTTAATGCATAACAAGAATATTTTTTCAAAGTTCAATATACAATATTTACTTAACAAGGTCCTAAGGGCGGAAATGTGTAAAACAATTTCTCCGTGTACGGAGCATCATAATTTCTTGTATTTTTGTGAATTTTCTCGCACTCCGGGCAGAAATCTAGACTAACCTTTTCCTCTCTCTCTACACATATACATGTACATACAGCAAGATATTTGATAGCGAGTAAGTACGGCTCTAGGATATCATTGACCTTGTCTCCTCGTAATAAAATGAGTTTAAGTGAGGTCGACCCTCTTACCCCAATTGCAATTCATATCCCTGAATAAGCGTCTGAAGTTGACGTCCTCGACTTGTCGAAAAAACCGCCGTGGTTTTCCCCTTCATTTCGGAAAAGACACGGAGTTGCTACCCGGCGATGACACCAATTCTGATGGCTTAAGAGGTACGTATGGTGTTCAAGACAAATGTGTTTATGTTGCAATTAATTCTGCATAGTAAGGTCAGGACTTTTAAAGGACGGGTTCTGGTAAGGAAATTATATAAATTCCCTTCTTTTTAAAAGATGTACATTCGATGAGTATATATCCCTATTAGGAAATTCACCAAAGCACAAGCTACATCCCAGAGTAAGTTCAATAATACTTTTGATCAATTCCAAGAGTTACGGAATTATATTTCCAGATAACTTACACAAGTTCAGAAAAAAACGATATTGTTGACATTTGATAAAATGTAATTTACAAATCAATTATATGATACCTAACTTTTTTGTCAATCCATAACAAAACTGTTACTAATAGTTATATGAATATCATGAATGGCTGATTGGAAACCCAACTTTTGTGAAAGAATCTTTAAAAAATGTGTATTCATTGTGTTATTCATTTGACGATTTTATATCTAACGTCTTTTATATTGATTTTTTTCAATTTGATTTTGTTTTTGGAAATGGGATTTACCGAAAATAAACCTCAATGAAATTCGTGTTTTCAACATGGGTCGGGTACGATGTTTTCATTGAAATATATTTGATGAAATCTATTTTGTACTATTTCGTCCATTAAGGCTAATGTTCGACTTACGGGGAAATGCTTAACCTGTCCTCGCCATTTTTAAAACCCAAATTATGTATATATGTGAATATATATTTATATAAATATATGTACAAAATATATGTATTTATATTATACATATATACACAATCGTGAATTCAATTTAGATAATTCTCCGTCGCAGGAATATACAAATAATGGTTTTAGAAATTGTAATACAAATCAAAATGAAGATTTGAACCATCAAGGATTTTAATCTTAATTCTTTTAATTATTTTATAACTATGTTGTACAGATTTTCTATATTTTGGAGAAAACGAGACACAAAACGCTTAGACAGTATTTTAAGCTGAAACTTAAAATTCTATTCTACTAAAAATCAATATTCTGGGACAGCAAAGTGTACGTGTGTTCGTAACTTATTTGTGAAAGTAAAACAAAAACATGAAGTGTGACAGCACAATTTAGAAATACTTTCCGTGTAGTTCATGAGAAATACATATCCTGTAGTACGTTGCCTTTGACTTTCAAAAATTATCAAACAGAAATCTGTTGGGCGTAAGAAGAAATCACATGGAAACAAATGTAACAGGCATGCACGAACCCTACTAAAAATGGGTCATTTGAACACTCCAAGTTCAAGGGTTCGATTTGTTTTCTTTTCTTCATGCTCTTATATCGGTCGTGACGGTGGGGTTCTATATTTAACTTGCTACATGTTATTACGTCCTCACCTGTACTGCGCACTTTGTAATTCCGCGGTTTCGCTGCCCTGATTACCAGCAAGAGAGATAGCTAAAGTGATCTTTCTGCTATACCAATTTCTTACAAACGTCTGGAGTTTTCCCTTTGTTTTCATCATACGTAAATATCTATATTTATATATTTGTGACTCTACTTATATTCAATATCAGATCCCAAATAAAGTTTAGGACAATTAATCCTGTCAGGGTTTTTTCAATGTTTTAGCTATTTGTATGCTCCGCATGTAGTGCATATTAGGGTTTGGTTTTGCCCACTCTTCTGTCATATCTGTGACATTCGACGGTTAACCCATTGCTTACTGGAACCTGGCTTTCCTTGTCTTAAGTCTATGGAAATTAGATAATTAAGTAGTCAACGGGTTAAAGTTGGATGCGGGGTGCTAATTATCAATCATTATGGAAATTGTGCTTAATAATTAAAATTTCAAAAACTGCTACTGAGTATACAATGCTTGTTGCGATAACAAAATTGTTAAACTCCCAGAATGGAAATTTAGCAGACGTAGCAAATAAAAGGGATTATCATCCAATCGAATGTCTGTAAGGCAGTGCCTCCTTTATGTTATTAGCACAGTCGTCAAAGTAAAAGGGATGAGACTAACGTCAGGTTCTCGCCGTAAGCAGCGTGGATGGTGTTACCATGACAACAAAGATGCTCCACGCCTCCTTGTAATTTCTCTCTTCACACAGGGTCCTAATGGCAGCCTGAAGATATAAGTACCGGTACATGTGCGCTTAATTCATTAGCAACTGTGTTTTCGTTGATCTGTCACAGATTTTCGATTAGTCCATTACTTTTTATTTCTTCATTTCAGCGAAGATGCGTTACGTATAGCCGGCATGTCAGTGACGACGCGAGGAAGTGCGGGCGATTAAACACAGAAGATTACCCAGTGAACTTTGATACAGGGAAGAGCTTTCGGACAAATTTCGATCCTCGTTGAATACCGGCTCAATTCATATGTGTGGAGCTTAGATAAACGCGTGTTTTCTTTAACTGTAAAGTTCATTCTAGCCCTTTAAAAGAGGCATATTTTACTTCACCATGAATGATTTACGGTGTGGATGCATATCTTTATGTGGAGCCTTCATATTTGCAGTATTTGCAGCAGCCTTATGTCAAGCTGGTAAATATGTAATTTTGTTACCCTCTTGTGAAGATTCACGAATCAGCTTGTCTTTAAAGGGATAGTTCAGTTCTGTTGTAGAGGGCGCTACAAAAAATAATTTTTGAGTGAGATAATGAAAAACTGAGTGTCAAATTTGAAAGAACATACAATTTCAATTACAAAATCATCATTGTTTGATCGAAATCGGTTCAGAGACGGCTAAAATATCCATAAATATAACAATTTCTAATATTTGTGTAACACCACAAGTATTCCATAATTTGGAAAAGCCGTTGAAAAATTCGAAATAGCGCCTTTAACGTTGCATGCCAGCCAATGACGATGTTGGCTTTTTTGTTGGCTTTTTCGTGTTGGTTATATTAAGCTCAGCCAGTCGGCCCCTTCGATATTATTGATTAATTAATTAATTAACGGTTCTCTTTTTCTTGTTGGAAGTGGAACTGAATTGGTATGATCGTATTGGCTAAATTTCACACATTTTGGGATCTGAAATTACCTTCATAGCAATTTTAGGTCCTCAAATGGAATTAGAAATGTCATAGATAAGAATAAGAGCAATAACAATGCACTTTGATGGCAATTGCGATCTGAAAAAAAACAGAACTCAACTATCCCTTTAAATCAATCCGGTTGTTTTAAATGGGAATAAATGAAGATCATCAATTATTTAAAACAGGGGCGGACGAAACACTTTTTTATAGATGCCTTTCTCCCCTAAAATGATCTAATGCCCTGATAAACAAAGAAAGAGTTAGAGTAAGAAATCCCAGAAATTGAGGAGAGGATGTTGGTCATATTCTTCTCTTTCTCTTTTATTTACTGTTCATTGTCCCTCCTGGCATGTAAGGTTTTTTTTCTTTTTTTAATCTTTTTATGTATATCTTTTAGAAATGATGATGGCCGATAAGTCTTCTATCAAGTAAATGAATAAACTTTCATTAAACGATTAACACAAAATATATTTTATATTCACATATTGATTGAATTTATTTTTTTCAAAGTGTGCAATTATCAAAATTAAAATAATTTGGATTAAGTTTATTTAAAGCCACACTGCACTACTTGAAGCTACTTGCGCTCTCTATACAACAAACAATACCTAATCGGTGACCATTGGTCCCCATGATCCTCTTTTTCTTATGCTATTTTAGAGCTGAGTTGATGAGATAACCACCTGTTTAGTGAAAGTGCATTGTCGACAAATCCCTCCTTTACACTAGTACAGATGGCCTGTAAAAACACAAAAGGAGTAACAGGGTCGGAACAACTTTCGAAAAATGAACGGCAATTTCAATACCATATTGTATACCCTATACAAATCATGTTCGGATTACGATATATATTTATTTAAACTTGGCAAACTTAAAAAGGTGACGAACAAGGCCACTAAAATTTCCTAAGGTTGAATGTCGAGAGTACTCGCGATCGTATTATTCTTATGAATTGCATCGTTGGTAGCATGATTTGCTGTGTGTAAATGGTTAAAAAGTAAGCACAAATCAGGTATATTGTGTATCAAATTTGCAAGCCAATATCTAAGGAACCTATTTACAAGTAAACCCCTCGAAATTAGTACTAACAGCAACAGCTCAATCGAGCAGTCCATTCATGCCTTTGTGTTTTCATGGAGATTAACGTTAAGAGCCGGTAAGCTCTAACGATGCCATTTGTTGAATGATATTACACCTAGTGGTCTCACGAAAATAAGCTGGCAGTAAGGAACACGCCGAAATTTAGAAAGCCCTGCACTTTTCGCCCCTTTGCATAATATACATTAAACCCGCCCCCCCCCCCCATGTTTTCAGGACCATATTACGGACACACCTTCCTGGGGTGAGTGCTCCCCACTCCATACCTAATCACACTATTTGCCAAAATACGGACGTAGTAGATTTGGAGGGGTTTCCTTTCTGTGCTGATGTGCTTGCAATAAGTTCTCAGTGCAGATTTATTGTATAAAAAAAAGCCTTATGTGTGAAGACGTTTTATCTTCAACGAAAGAGGGCGATGTGAGACTGAAACAACAGAGCTATGCTGAGTAAAATGATTGACACTTGGAAATGTCTTGTTTACTCACACATTTAAAGATAAACTCAACTTCTGGTAAATATAGAAATAAATTCTCACAAAATCCAATTAAACTTACACTGAGTGTTCGGGATTACAAATAAATGTTATTTGCCAAACACTTTTGGTAGAAAATGTATAGTGGCTGAGTAATGAGCATAACATGGTAAGGATATCCGTAGTAGTCCCGACACCATGTGCTCATACCAGGTCGCTATGTGCAAATGGAAGTTGTGTATTTTTATCAAAGATGATGCCCAGTAAGATTGCACATGCGTATGTTTGTATTTAATCGCTTTAAACAATTAATCTTGTAGGATAAACGATCCAGAATATATAGATCATAGCAATTTTCTCTTAAAAAACATTCCCCTACCAGAGCTCAAGATTAGCTTCAAGCTCTGTAGTCTGGAGTAAACAGTTCGATAAGTTTCGTCGAATAATATCATTTACATATTTTACATTTCCTCTATCCTCACTTTTAATTCTGATTTGAAACACTATCGAATTCGAAGGTGGCATAGGTATATTTTGATGTTGATGTATAATGTCCACGCACATAGAAAAGGCAAAATTGAAACCATGTGAATGTTATCGGAGTAAAATAAAAATGAAAATATTCACAATACAGTGCAAAATCATCTATGCGAATCAAAATTATCCTATACTGGTATTGACAAAAGTTGTTTTTACAAAGTTCGGAAATATTATTTTGAAACAGATTTGTATATTGAATATTTTTTTCTTCTTTATTTCATAAAAAGGTTTTGGTTTATATATCATCAGATAGCCGTTTTTCAAAGTGGTTTGGAGTCGGGTTGTAGTCAGATTAAAGTTGAGTTCTGGTCATGCGATTGCATTGAGAAAGAAAAGGTGTGGAATGGATCAGAACAAGTTGATCATGTAGCAAGTAAGTATTGGTGTGTACTGCAAGGTTCTAGAGTCATCAAAATCATAATAAATGTTGCCCAGTCTCGGTAAAGTAACAAGTACTGTACACAGAAAGATGTATATGGGACAACACACATGGTGACGGGGCTGGCTACCTACCATGGTTTCCTTATCTTTCTATGCTCATTACTCAGCCAGTATACACTTTCTTCCAAAATTGTTTTGCACATGACATTTATTTGAACTCTTGAACATTCAGTGTAAGTTTCGTTTGATTCTGTGAGAATTCTTTTTTTCAAAACCAGAACTCAAGTTTATCTTTGAGTGTACTCTGTAAACTTGTTTTATTACGCATATCAGTATTTCGTTGCTTGTATAATTAATTTGTTTTATTATATATTGAAGTACTGTATGGTTCATAAAAGTCATTCTAATTTGTGGATATTTGAGTGGAAAAATAAATCAAATCAAATCAAAAACTATTATGCCTTTTGCGTTTCGGGGCGCGTCTTTAAGTGCCACTTCATTTTGCTAGACAACACCCACCACCTCCATGCCTCGAACGACGCCACTCCAATGCAGGGGTGTGAAGCGGAGGGTGGATATGAATATTGATCCATGATGTACTAATTCTTCTAGCATCATGACCACGACAGTGCTTTCAGAGAATTACGTCTTAAAATTGAATTATAACAAATAGAAGAAGGGAAAACACATGTGACATATGTGACATAAAAGAGCAGATTTCATAATCATATTTTTCGTCAACACATCCTGCCGCGCAAGAAAAAAGAAGACGTTACCGATTACGCAGATAATTTAAATTATGTAACCAAAGTAGAAATCGAGATAAAAATAAGAATGAGTTACACCAATGAAGGCCGAATTAAAAAGCCTTATCCAGAAATATGTGAATTGAAGAGAGTCAGACAGTCATAAACATATCTTTGTCATCGAATTCTGCTGCGAACGAATAACAAATATATAAATAGATTGTGTCGATAATTTCAATTATGTAGCCAAAGTGGAAAACGAGATAAAAAAAATAGAAATTCGTTACATCAGCCATGGTCGACTTAAAGAGCATCACCCTGGGAGGGCAAGGGAGTACATACTTCATCTTTCAGTCGAATTAATTATGAATCATAACGATATACAGGTCAGTGTTTGAAGACCAAGAAAGACATATTTTGCTTCGACCATTGGTCTTTGGAGAGGTAAAAAAAAAAGGTGGGGGATAAGTGCATCCGTGAACATCGTATTTGGATGTTGGTCCATATTTAGTAGGCAAAGATGAAAAATTGGAGAAAAAAAATATACATGTTAATGGTTGGATGCCAACAGTGCGTTTCTTTGCTGTAATAGCAATAAATCAATATGTTGTTGATACATGTATATCAATTTGATCAGAAAACATATTTTGAAAGGCCACCTTCAATCGACATGAACTGCCCGAGTTCAGAATATATTATTTTTAAAGAGGGCCCTTCCTAACAGTAACGAATCAACTAGAGCCAAATTGTAAATCAACAACAAAGGAATTAGTAATGTCAATATTAATCATAACAATAATGGTAATGATAATAATACCAACAACAATAATGAGAATATATATATATACGTAGAGGTGTTGTGGTCGAGTGGATACGTCGCCGGACTGACGATCACAAGGTCCGCGGTTCGAGTCCCGCCGCCGCACTAATGTCCTTTGGCAAGACATTGATCTACATTTGCCACACTCCACCCAGGTGAAGTAAATGGGTACCTGGTAGGAATTTATTCCTTGAAACGCAGCGCGCGTAACAGCTGCACTGCTAAAGACAGGGTAATTATGCTGCATTATTGTAGAGCGCTTAGGGACTTCTGCGTAGGAAGTGTTAGGCGCTATATAAGCAAGGATAATAATTATTATTATTATTATTATTATGATACTAACAATAATAAAAAAAAATTACCGCAATGATGAAAATAATAATTATATAATTATAACAATAACAATGATAATAATATCAGAACAAAAAATAATACTAATACTAATGACGATAACAATTATAATGATATTATCAATCATGACAATAGCAGACATGATAATTTTCAGTTTTCTAATAGACACCCTATTATTACAAACTCAGATTGACTCATTCATAGATGTGATCATAAATAGACAGAGGGGACTATCTCTATTTTTCTTCTCATGAACGGTAAGATATAGATGTGATTGGACAGCCAGAGGGAGAAAAGAAGAGGAAGCAACAAAACACTTAAGTCGACGGCTATCCGCACTCTCTTCCAGCATCCCATTTGGCTATAATGTCATTCAAAATTCTAATGAAAACGGATATAAGTGATCGCAAATGGTCGCATGAACGAGGGAAATACCCTGGACACACAAACGAGACTGACAACAGACTGACAGCAGACCAAGCTAAAAATTACTCTGGATGGATTCGGTCTTTTCAAAATCGGCTTGGGGTCTGTTCGTCGCGTGACTGATACCTTTGAACGCATGCTATATTGCCATGTTCTTACAGCATGAAAGTGGGCGTTGTCAAAACATTATTCCTAACCATTTTTTAAAAAAATATAAGTGTATTTCCTTTTAAAACTTGATTTTTACTACTAGGCCATATTGCTTCCTCGATTAAACCTTTCCAACCCATTCTGAACTTGTAATGATCATACATGCATCCGATGTAACCGTTATGTGTTTTTGTTATTCCGACATCCAGAACAAGATTGTTAGTAGATACATTTGTCTTTTGTGCAAATCGGATCTTATCAGCTGTTCTATTATCTTCGTTTTGATGGGTGGGAATTGCAGCCTTTTTGAAATGCTCACCACGAGTACTGTGCATGCTACGAGAATAGTTTCAAAATCTAATCATGTTGAAATTTAATATTTAATTAAATCTGGAAATAGATATTCCGCGCAGTCGTATTTTAATTAACATACTCATTATGGTTTCTGTATTAACTTAATACTAGCATAATTACGAGTAGTCACAGATCGTCCTAGAAATGTTACGTCTTACCTTTCCTTACTATTTTGATAACAAATCAGTCAAACTTTTTTTTACCTTCTCTCGTCTGTGTTTGATGTACATGGATTGGATCGTTGTATGACGATGGAAAACAATCATGCTACTGTTAGATTTGTTATGCTTCACATTTGAAATATTAAGTAATAATAATGATAATGTTTATAATCAGGAAAAGAATAAAGATAATTCTACTATTAATACTTCTACTAGTGATAATAATATTTAGTGATATTAATAATACCAATAATACTACTAATAATCAAATACCCCAAATATGTATATTGATAACCTCATAAACAATACTAACTACAAAAAATAAAAAATAATAAAGATAAATCTATTATCTATCTATTAAAATTGGAACAAGTTGATATGGAAAATGAAATATCTTCCGGTGTCTTTAAAACACGGATGACTATTAAAATGCAATGATCTTTGTCTCTATACGTCAATTTTTCATTTTCAATATTCCGATGATTTTAATATTTCAGGTTCAATTTCCTTTTCTCTCCATCACCAGGTCAACAAGCTGACCCAGAATCCTCCAGCAAATCAACAACAAGCAGAGAAGGTAAGGAAAAATGCATTTAAAAAAAAAGCTTCTAAAAGCAGTCGATTACTTTTTTAAAGGATATTATTTTATGTAAGGCTTCTGCTGTAATCGAAATAGTTTTAACAGAATTTATATATTTATGTTATGCATAGTATTGCAGTAATCATGTGTTATAACATATGTGGGAGGGTCTGTAATTGCACACAAGCTTGTTGCCGCTTGAAAAATAGAAAGGAGAGAGTGTAGTTTAAAACAAAAATCTGATTATGAAGGTGTGGACTGGAAAGCTAAAATGGATGCTTCAAATTCAGATAAATCGTTTTCCTTATTCAAATTATTCAAATTATTCAAAAACATTTTTAAAGGTTACACAATACTACATGGTCAAAAAGATGACAGAAAACAACAATGATTTGTCACTGCCTCTTTCCTTTCTCTCCTTGACATCTCCCCTCCTTCCTTTGTCCACCATCTTTATCTCGGCATTCCTTCGTATTTGTTTCTATCCGTCTCTTTCTGCTCCCCTCTTTCTCTCTCACTTCACCCACGCATACACTTTCTATTCTAATCTTACCTGCTCCCCAACTCCCACATTGTATTTATCCCTCAATATCTAATCATTCTCTTTTGTCCTAAGCAGGGGAAGACAAATTTCCATCTCCATCTCCATCTCGCCTGTCAAATTTCCAAGGGTCCTCCAATAAAGAAGGTATGTATCACATTGACAAAATGATCCTGAAATTTCTAATTCCCGCTCAAATCTCTTTCTTCGATAACCTGTATCCCATTCAACTTGAGCATTACAATTAAATGAATATTTCATAATCATGGAAATCCTTTTATCATATAGCTTAAAGTAAGCTTTCACATTATCCTCAAGTCACCTAGTTTCCTATAGTATTGTAAACTTAATATAGCTGAAGCAAGATGTATCGACATTTGGAGGAAATCTGCCTCACTTGAATATAGAATAACAAAGAAAAAAAAAACAGTTATTATAAATAATCTCCTTTGCGCACCCTCGCCCGTTTCTGACCACACTGGAGCCACACCTTAAAATGGAAACGACGAGAAGTCACACCAATATCTGCACACACACACACACACACACACCCACAAACACATGCCATATGTATGTATGCATACATGGCTACATCTTACGTCATTAGACGGACATATGTAGTGAAAACATGAGTCATATTAAAGTGGACATGGCCAATAGCAGGACATTTTGGTGGCCTGTTAACGATTGAACAAAATTATTATTTCCCTCTATGTACGTTTGCAGACATTGGAAACTTAAGTTGAGGCCGATCTATGCGAGAAATCCGACGAGAGCGTAATAATAATCAAACATCAAGTATAAAGGGAAAACCAAAATAAAATTTATCTTCCTAAAATATTGAATGTAAAATTGATATATGTCTCTTTTTTTATCAAAATTTTACTTTTCAGATATTCAGAGTAAACCCAGGAAACCCCGGTGCATATACGACAACGGAGCAATACGAATTTTATTAGAAGGTAATTATTGTGACACTTTAGGTAAGTTTTATAGAGGCGATACGATTGGTGAAAGACGTCGTCATCAATAACGAAAAATACTGATATGCCGTAATATATTATAAAAGCATCGTGAGAGGAAGAAAAAAGGCGTATAAATGGATCTGGCCATTAATACAAAGAATGTAATCTACCAATGTTTAACATGGAAAATAAATGGAAGACATCCCCAATTGTTTCAAAATGCCCGTTCTTCCAAGAAAAATTCTTTACAGAGTGATATATATGTCTTCATGTGTTTTTAGATTCAGATTGCAGCTATACAAGAATTTCTACAAGATCTTTGCAACTCTCAATTAACACCAATTCGTTTCACTCAAGGATTCTTCATTATGTATACAATTTTCTTATTTTTTTGTGTATTTTCTTCTTCTCCGTTTCATGTTTTTTTTANGCATGTTATCGCTTTTCCCTTTTTTTTCTTTGTCATCAGAACTTATAATGGAATTTTTCACAGACTTAGATGACATGAACATAGAGCTTAGTAGCAATGAAAAACACATCCTTACAAGGAGATTACGGAGTTTCTATCACAAATCAACGAAACACCCAGCAGTGCACGAACGAAGAATCGCCTTTACATCAACAAAACCCACATTCCGTCACGAAGATGAGGAAACGTTACCACGTGCCTCATCACACAGCCTGGAGCCTCTGTCAAATGAGATAATGGTATGTAGTTGCTGGAATATGAGGAAGGCATTAATCTACATTTGCCACTCAATACCCGAGAGAGAAATGGGGACCTGGTAGGATGACGAAATCATTTAGATACTATATGAATAATAATGATAGGGATATTTATATAGTGCCGGCATCTGCCAGGCTCCGACGCATATTACCCCTGTCGTAGCCGAGCTGCCAAATTAGCGCTCAAGCATATCAGGAGTGGCACATGTAGATTAGAGGACATTAGTGCTGCGGCAGGACTTGAACCCCGAACCTTGTGATCTGCAGTCGGTGACTTATCCATTAGACCACAGCACATCTACATTAACACTATTCAAAGAGGCATCCTTTTATATCTTTGATCTTAAAGCCATACAGTTCTATAAAAGCATTACCCCTCTATCGCCACCTCTGGTGTGCTGTAGCAGTGTGTTTACGTTGCGTCCATAAAGTTGCGCTGTCGGATCTCGCTACGAGTCCTCCGCCCTGTCCTCCGTCTGAGAAGTGGAGATTAAGTACTGGGATACGCGCTGCTGCGAATTGACCATGCCTGGGTCCTGTACAATAAAAAAGAACACTACCTGGGCAGAAATTAATCAGTTGATGTTCGCCTTCAATTGCTGAGGCGCTACATTTAACATACAATGCCGATAGTAACATGCTGAATAATAATCTCCTTTTCTTGATTGTTCCGAAAAAGGCAGCATAATCATAATGAAGTATAGATCTCAAATTATCATTGGAAAAAACGTAATGTACAATCTGGATGTGGGCAGAAATGAAATAAAAAGGGATAAACGCCTTTGCTATGTCTAAAAGAATTTTGGAGCGGATTTGTCTTTATGCCACCTGAAGACGAGCAAAAATGTGTTGAAGATGGAGAAATGGTAGCACACAATATAAATTTATCATCATAAATAGTTAGTTAACATATATTATCCCCGTTATTTTTGGTTTAAAATTGATATTTTTAAATGCATTTAAAATATTCTTCGTATTGTATTTTGTCAAATATTTCATTTTTATGCATGCATCCACCATCAAGTTCGTTTTGTCCTGTCTCGTTTGTTGTGTCAGTTTGATCAATAAAGTGATGTAAAAAGAAACCATTTGTTAGTAAATACTAACATGCTCTGTTTTGTTTTACCTGTTTCAATTGTACAGAGTAAACGAAATGGGCAAAGGCAAGAGACGTGTGCTAGCGTTAACTACTGGGACATAGAAGAGCATGGGAAGCTCCAGAATGAGACGATTGTAGAACTCTTTCCGAAATCATGGTTATTTATCCGAAGATGTGTATCAAAGGGAGGCCCCTGCGATATGGGCAATTCCAATTTGTAAGTTCACGTTTCTTTGATTATTCAACAGTATTGTTATATTGTGCTTGTTCCATCGAGTCCTCGCATCGGGTCGGGTTGTCGGGTTACAAGCAATTTTGTGAAAACATGCGCCCATGTTCATAAGAAAGGTCGGGTAAACCGGATCAAAGAATCAAACTTTTTCCAAGATGATCCTGTAGAAAAGGCTAATATTGTTACAGACACTAATGCCTTTTGAAAAGACATTAATCTACATTTGCCACACTACACCAGTTAGGTAAATGGGAACCCGGTAGGAAGAATTTATTTGAATGATTGAGCTAATTTTTAGGGTAGTTCCACTAAAGCCGGGGTAATAATATGATTGCAGTGACTTAAGGGATAACAATATTAATATTATAAACCCTCGGTAAACAAGACATATTACCATTATAGTTATTATTAATATCATTACTATTGTGCACACTTGTTAAGCAAATATGCCAAACAATGACGAAGTGACTTTGTAGGAACTCTTGTGATTATCCAATTTGTATAAAAACACATCGGGTTAGGACGCGGTGTACTGTAGGTTTTCCGGAAAGTGTCGGGTAAACCATGAAACTATAACGGATGGATATTCGACGTGATTCTTTCTCTGATACAATGAGAGTCGTCGCCTTCTGATTATGTGCATCTTAATGAGGACATTCAGCTGTTTTAACAAAAACGACTGCGTAAGCATTTTCGGTTTGACAAAGGAGCAGTTTCACTCTCTTGAGCTATGTGTGGATGGTTTGCTCTGTAAGAGAGTGTCTTAAATATCAAAAAAAAAAAACATCCTCAATGAGGAGCAGCAAAGCTGGAAAGCAAACGATTTTGGTGATATGAAATGAATTTTTACTGATTCGCACACTTTCGCCATGACCTGATAAAACAATTAGAAGGCCATGATCTTTATAAGCCATGTGCGTTATAACTTTGGAATATCAAAAGGAAATTGGGAGAAACGGGATTTTAAATCACACTCAATCCAAATTAAACCTCTATCCGGTAATATTAACATGTTTTTTTTCTTTCAAAATAAAATACAGTACACGGAACAACAATTTCCGAGTATAAACCAGAACTGCACATCGATTTTCCATGATTTAAGCGAGTTATGTTCTTCTGCGGATGTAGATTAACATGTGTGAAACCACTATCTAGATTCTGTCCCGGCTTTATGGCGGCGACACTCATGAGATCAAAGTGAAGAAACATGTACGGAATGCTATTGAGACGACATTGACGGAGACAATCACAATGAATTCGTTAAGAAAACGGCGAATGTCCATCCGTAATAGGTCCGTGGGTAAACTGAACTCAACAACTTGGCGATTACTTGCGCCCACTATCCGGGAATTAGGACCTCATTATGTTCCCCAAACCGGAAGAAGAGAATACGATAGAAGAACTTAGCATCGTCAACTTGACGTAATAGACAGCACATCATGGGCGCTGCTAAATTCGGGGGGGGGGGGGGG